>AWUE01015728.1:0-74023 GCA_001974825.2 Corchorus olitorius | reverse complement strand
CTTAGGAGGCTTCAAATGGCATTTATGATGTGTATTTATAGCATCTCACATGTTTCTAGCCGTTGGAGTTCAAATATAGCCGTTTGGAGCCTTTTGGAACCTTTTTCAGCTTTTTGAAACTAGCTGTTATTTTGTCCTGTAGTGAGCGGGTGACAGTTTTAACATCAGGTTTAGTCGACTAAAAGTGTACTGCATGACAAGTTACTGTTCATACAGATTGGGCACATCAGGCTTGGCACTTTAACACCAGCTTCAGTCGACTAAAACCGTCCAGACTCCAATTTTCGAATATTTTCCTTTCTTTGCATATTTCTTCAAGGTAACCCTTATGTAAGCTTCTCCAAACTCCATATTGATCTTCAATATTGTTTAAGGCTTTCTCCAAATTCGATTTTTGCACTCCAAATAAATTCAAAGTGATTTCCTTTAAAGCCTACACACTTCATAAACTTAATTAGATATAATATGAGGAATGTTTTGTTATCATCAAAAATTATATGGAGTCAACACCCGTGAGTTGCAATTTGGATTTGGCAATTAAAAAGCCAAAGTGAGCAGCACCACGCACGACGGTGATGAACAAGTGAGCCTTCATCTTTTGCTCTTTGTTTTTTTTTTTTTGGGTTCTTTGCAAGAAGCTTGCAAAGGGTGTGGTGTGGTGAAGACTACTTGAATCTTGCTCCATAGAGAGTGCAAGGGGAGAGAGATAAGTGGACAACATATTGGGTTCTCTTTGGGGTTGATTTTTGGGGATCCAAAGAGGTAAATCTTTGTATTTTTAGTTCCAATTTGTTGGTGCTTAGGCTTTGGGCATTAAGCTTAAGCTTGAACTCTTATAATCACTTATTTCTTATAGTGGATTTATTATCTGCTTTTGCCTGGTGGTTTTTCCCTTCACACTAAAGGGTTTTCCACGTAAATTTGGTGTTCTTTATTTTTATTGATTGTTGCAGGTTCAGATTTGTGATTGCTTGGTTGAGATATATTTGCTTGGTGGATTGGTTAATTTATTTTGACTGCTTTGGATCATTGGTTTGAATATTGCTGCCTGTTGGTAGTTTGTGGGTGTTGGTATTGTTTGCTTCCCCGTGCATATTATTGCAGGGGCTCCCAACAACTGGTATCAGAGCTTAAGGTTACAGCTTTCAATCATGGAAAGTGATAGTGGTTCCATGATGAAACTAACAGCTTCAAATTATAATATTTGGAAACCGATGATGGAGGATCACCTATACTGCAAGGACTTGTTTGATCCGGTATTGGGTGATTCGGGTAAACCAAGTGATATGTCAGATGATGATTGGAAGAAGCTTGATAGGAAATCGTTGGGCACAATAAGAAAATGGGTTGACATTAGTGTCTTTCACCATGTGGCGCAGGAGAAAAGCGCTCATGCTGCTTGGGAAAAATTTGATGCATTGTATGAAAGGAAAAGCCATATGAACAAGGCTTTTGATGTCAGAAAGCTTTCCAATATGAAGTATAAAGAGGGACAATCCATGGCCGAGTACTTGAGTGACTACCAGGAGATGTTAAATCAGTTGATGACTTTGGAGATTGATCTTGGAGAAAAAGTTAATGCTTTATTTCTATTAGGTTCTATGCCGGAGAGTTGGGATACGTTAGTTGTCACTTTCACTAACTCTGCTCCGGACAAGAAAGTAATTATGGAGATGGCAAAGGATGCTTTGTTGAATAAAGAAACAAGGCGAACCAATAGAGAATCTGGGTCTAATCAAGCACTTGTCACAGAGAACAGGGGAAGATCCAAGGAAAAAGGTCAAGGCTCTAGGGGTCGGAGTAAGTCTAAGAACCGATCCAAGTCTAGGGAACCAGTGAAGTGTTATCACTGTGGTAAAGTTGGTCACTTCAAGCGAAACTGCAAGCTCTTGAAGCAAGAGCGGAAAGATGGAAAAAGCAAGAAGAATTCAGAGGAAGAAAGCCATGTGACTGTAATTGTTTCTGATGAGGAGACAATGTCATTGATTTGTGGACATGGTGATTGTAACCATGTAGCTGATCCATCTATTGAGTGGATTGTTGACACAGGCACGGCATATCATTGTGTTCCCAAGCGGGAGTTGTTTACAACTTACAAAGCAGGAGACTTTGGTGAAACCAGGATGGGAAACAAGAGTGTGTCGCAGATTGTGGGGATTGGTGACATTGTTGTTCAGACTAGTACTGGTTGCACATTGACTTTGAAGAATGTGAGACACATTCCAGATTTGAGAATGAACTTGCGTGCAATTAATGTCCTCGATAAGGAAGGATATGAGAGTCAACAAAAGGATGGGCAGTGGAAGCTTTTTGATGGGTCTTTACTAGTTGCAAAGGGAAATTTATGTTGCACTATGTATAAGACTTGGTTGAAACATTGTGGTAACTATGTAAATGCAGTGGAAGATGATGCTTCACCAAATTTGTGGCATAATAGGCTGGCACACTTGAGTGAGAAAGGGTTGCTACTTTTGGCAAGACAGTCCCTCATTCCTATACCCTCAGCCAAAGGTAAAGGTATGACTGTTAACTCTTGTGATCATTGTTCATTTGGTAAGCATCGTAGAGTTTCTTTCCATATGCCTGCTACTAGGAAAGAAAGTAAATTGGAATTGATTCATTCTGATGTATGTGGTCCCATGGAGGTGGAGTCTTTAAGTGGCAATAGATACTTTGTTACTTTTATTGATGATGCTTCACGAAAAACTTGGGTGTACTATAGGTGTTTCAGAAATTTCATGCCATGGTTGAAAGGGAAACATGGTTACCCTTGAAGTGTATTCGGACAAATAATGGTGGTGAGTACACATCCAATGACTTTGCTGCATATTGTTCAAAGCATGGGATTGGGCATGAGTTGACAGAACCTGGAACACCCCAACATAATGGTGTAGCTGAAAGGATGAACCGCACCATTGTAGAGAAAGTGAGATGCATGCTAAGGATGGCTAAATTGCCTAACGCATTCTGGGGTGAAGCAGTCAAGGTTGCTTGCTACCTGATCAACAGGTCTCCATCGGCTCCTTTAGGTTTTGACATACCAGAGAAAGTATGGTCAGGTAAAGATCCTTCATATGCTCATTTGAAGGTATTTGGATGCAAGGCATTCTTGCATGTGCCTAAGGAACAAAGGTCAAAACTTGACAATAAAGCCACTCCTTGTATTTTTGTTGGCTATGGTGGTGAGGAGTTTGGTTATAGGTTTTGGGATCCAGAAAAGAAAAAAATTGTGAGAAACAGGGATGTTTTCTTTCATGAACATGAGACCATAGCAGATTTTGAGAAGAAGGAGAAGATTTCTCGGGTTGTTCATGATGATGATTTGACACCGACAACAGTTCCACCAAGGAGAGCCACAGATGGTGGATATGAACAAGGTACAGAACTTGGTACAGATGAGCCAGCTATAGGTAATGATGAGTTGGATGGTGATGATGACATTGCACAGCCAGATGTAGTGGGTATTGAGCAGGGGGAGCAACCACCCCTACCTGAGAACACTGAGCCTCAGCTTCGGAGATCGACCAAGGGGCATATTCCATCCACCAGGTATCCTAGTTCTGAGTATCTTTTACTTACTAATGAGGGGGAGCCAGAGAGCTTCCACGATGTGTAGTCTACTTCAGATAAGCAGCGTTGGTTGGAAGCAATGCAAGAAGAAATGGTTTCTTTGCAGAAAAATGGCACTTATCAGTTAGTGGAGCTTCCAAAAGGTAAAAGGCCACTTAAGAACAAGTGAGTGTTCAAGTTGAAGAAAGATGGTAATAAGCTAGTAAGGTACAAAGCTCGTTTGGTGGTAAAAGGCTTCGCACAGAAAGCAGGTATTGACTTTGATGATATTTTTTCTCCAGTTGCGAAGATGAGTTCCATTCGGGTTGTACTTGAGCTAGCTGCGAGTTTGAACCTTGAGATTGAGCAACTTGATGTTAAGACTGCATTCTTGCATGGTGATTTGCAAGAAGAAATTTACATGGACCAACCAAAGGGATTTGAGCTTAAGGGGAAGGAACACATGGTTTGCAGGCTGAAGAAGAGCTTGTATGGCTTGAAACAAGCTCCGAGGTAGTGGTACAAGAAGTTTGATTCCTTTATGGTGAGTCATCTCTTTACGAGAACTGCAGCAGATCCTTGTGTTTATTTTAGATCATTTGGTAATGATTTCATTATTCTCTTGCTCTATGTTTGATGATATGTTGATTGTTGGACAAGATGTTGAATTAATTAGCAAGTTGAAAAATGATTTGTCTAGGTCTTTTGATATGAAAGATTTAGGTCCAACTAAGCAGATTTTGGGTATGGATATTATCCGAGACAGGAAAGCTGGAAAGCTGTGGTTATCACAGGAAAAGTATGTTGAGCGAATACTGAAGAGATTCAACATGCAGGATGCTAAGTCAGTTAGCACACCATTTGCTAATCATTTCAAGTAAACCAAGAAATCTTGTCCTGTGAGTGAGAAAGAGAAGGATGAGATGTCGGTTATTCTCTATTCCTCTGCAGTGGGTTCATTGATGTATCTCATGGTTTGTACACGACCTGACATTGCTCATACAGTTGGTGTAGTGAGCAGATTTCTTTCCGATCCAAGAAAGGTTCACTGGGAAGCGGTGAAGTGGATCATCAGATACTTGAGAGGTATGTGCTTGAGTTTTGGGACTTCACAGACAGTTCTTGAAGGGTTCACAGATGCAGACATGGCGGGTGATCTTGATAGTAGGAAATCTACTTCGGGTTACATATTCACTTTTGCGGGGGGAGCTGTTTCTTGGTAGTCTAAGTTGCAGAAGTGTATTGCCTTGTCGGCAACGAAGGCTGAATATATTACAGCTACCGAAGCAGGTAAGGAAATACTTTGGATGAAAAGATTTCTTCATGCATTGGGTTTGAATCAGAAAGAGTATGTGGTATTTTGTGATAGCCATAGTGCTTTGGATTTGAGTAAGAATACCATGTACCATGCTAGGACAAAGCACATTGATGTTCGTTACCATTGGTTGCGTATGGCAACAGAAGATAAAGAATTGCAGTTGAAGAAGATTCACACAGATAAGAATGTTGCGGACATGCTAACCAAAGTGGTTCCCAAAGAGAAACTTGAGTTGTGCAGCAACTTGGCCGGGATGGATACCTTGGCCAGGACAAACTTCAAGTGAAGCAGGTTGTGTGACACATCTCCTCCGTATGGGGTTGGAGGGGGAGATTGTTAGGCTTATAGCCAATATGGGTCCAACCCCATTTAGCATGGCATTTGGGCTCATGGTGGCCCATGTAACTTTAATGAGTATGGATGGCCATGATTTAGCTTGATAATACAATGGCCATGATCAATCAAGAAAAAGGGTTTCATCTTTTTCTTTATTTTGGCAACCCGTGAGTTGCAATTTGGATTTGGCAATTAAAAAGCCAAAGTGAGCGACGCCAGGCACGACGGTGATGAACAAGTGAGCTTTCATCTTTTGCTCTTTGTTTTTTTTTTTTTGGGTTCTTTTCAAGAAGCTTACAAGGGGTGTGGTGTGGTGAAGACTACTTGAATCTTGCTCCATAGAGAGTGCAAGGGGAGAGAGATAAGTGGACAACATATTGGGTTCTCTTTGGGGTTGATTTTTGGGGATCCAAAGAGGTAAATCTTTGTATTTTTAGTTCCAATTTGTTGGTGCTTAGGCTTTGGGCACTAAGTTTAAGCTTGAACTCTTGTAATCACTTATTTCTCATAGTGGATTTATTATCCGGTTTTGCCCCGTGGTTTTTCCCTTCACACTGAAGGGTTTTCCACGTGCAAACACGACCTTATGTATCTTTATCCAAGAGAAATAGTTGAATGGACTTAAGTGTTCTAGAGATATTCAAATTTTTGGGGATGAAAAATATCAATTGAGGACAGCCAATCGTGTGGAAGAATTTGGAAAGACTAAAAAGAAAAGACTTGTGAGGCATATTGCAAGTTGAACAAAGATTAGTTAGTAGCAACTATACTACTAGTGTTGCGCCAAAAATCTCTTAATAGAGTTTTCGCGGAGAATGCTTTATGACAGCATAGGGGCGTGCCAGTCAATTTGCTGAAATTGACAAAGAGGTTGTAAAACTAGATCTGGTGCGCGGAGCAGCAGATTGAAAGATCAGAGCAATTTGTGGAGACTGGATCAAAGTCACAACGGAGCATTTAAATCATTGGATCCACAACAAGTTGTTCTTCTTAACTGGGCCTTCTAGATCTCTTTAATTGGATCAGATCTGCAAGATCTGTTCTTGATTGAAATTGAAAGAAAATAACAATTTGATTGTTATTGATGAGAAAGAAACACGTATACAGTGTTTTTGTGTCCGGAGACAAGATTGAAACAAGAGAAAAACACTAAAAGAGTGTTTGAATCTCCTGAGACAGGATCTAAACAAGGAAAATATGAAGAACGAGTAAGAACTCGTGATGAACATGTTGGGCTTATAGCCAATATGGGTCCAACCCCATTTAGCATGGCATTTGGGCTCATGGTGGCCCATGTGACGTTAATGAGTATGGATGACCATGATTTAGTTTGATAATCCAATGGCCATGATCAATCAAGAAAAAGGGTTTCATCTTTTTCTTTATTTTGGCAACCCGTGAGTTGCAATTTGGATTTGGCAATTAAAAAGCCAAAGTGAGCAGCGCCACGCACGACGGTTATGAACAAGTGAGCCTTCATCTTTTGCTCTTAGTTTTTTTTTTTTTTTTTGGGTTCTTTGCAAGAAGCTTGCAAAGGGTGTGGTGTGGTGAAGACTACTTGAATCTTGCTCCATTGAGAGTGAAAGGGGAGAGAGATAAGTGGACAACATATTGGGTTCTCTTTGGGGTTGATTTTTTGGGATCCAAAGAGGTAAATCTTTGTATTTTTAGTTCTAATTTGTTGGTGCTTAGGCTTTGGGCATTAAGCTTAAGCTTGAACTCTTGTAATCATTTATTTCTCATAGTGGATTTATTATCTGGTTTTGCCTCGTGGTTTTTCCCTTCACACTGAAGGGTTTTCCACGTAAATTTGGTGTTCTTTATTTTTCTTGATTGTTGTCGGTTCAGATTTGTGCTTGCTTGATTGAGATATATTTGCTTGGTGGATTGGTTAATTTATTTTGACTGCTTTGGATCATTGGTTTGAATATTGCTGCCTATTGGTAGTTTGTGGGTGTTGGTATTGTTTGCTTCCATGTGCATATTATTGCGAGGCCTCCCAACAGAACAAAGCGAAAATGACGTAGAGCCAGAGAGAAAATAAGCACGGAGCTTGCTTTTTTGCGTGGAGCAAGTTTGTAACTTCAGGAGCTGGTTTTTGAGATGAGTGATATCTGTGTGAAGCCTTGGAATGGCTCCCTTTATATAAGGGGCGGCATGGGCCTTGAATTTAATGGGCTTGACTTGCTGAAGAAGGCGAATTCCTCCTCCTTGGTAGATGACAGCCTCCAGAAAGGTGCAGTGAACCTTCCTTCTTCTTCTGATTGGTTCCAAGTACTGGCGAGAGGGTGAAAAGGAGATGTTAGGGTGTCAGTCTTCTTGGATGGGAGATGGAAATCTTCCTCCTAAATAGTTGATGAATAACTCTTCCTTCTTCCTATCACACTTCAGCATGTCTTCGTTGCTTCTTTTGTGCTGAAATCAATTAATTTGACTAAGTAGTGTCCTGCTGACATCATGACTTGGAGTTTTAACACTAATACCACGAAATTATCTTTACTTAGTCATATCTAGCTCTTCAAATCATGAAAATACTACCTAGTTAAGAAAATGGCTTAAACCGGGGTGAGAAAGCCACATGTCCTTAACTGAAAAGAATGCAAAAGTTGCAAACGAAGTCGGAACGAACCAAAATTTCACCAGTAGGCTTAAATTATCTCCATAAGACTATGGAAAAAATTCCAAGTGAATTTGAGCTCTCTTTCATGGTGAACTTGGTTTCACTCCCCATAATATCCTTAACTGAAAATCAGGCATAAGTTTTTACACCAATGTCAAAATAAGGTGAAATTTTACCCAAATGATCTACATAGCTCAAGGATCATCATAGTATGCTCCTTGGTAGAAATCGCAGCCTCTAGCCTCTTCAATTGATCAATTTTACTATTTTGTCCTTAATTGAACAAAATGCAAAGTTGTAGTTTTGCCTCCCGGGGAGGGGAAAAGGGCTAGGCAATTTCTCCACTATGCTAGGTCGATTATGTTGAGGAGGTGTGAGGTTGAAAATCCCATGCCTCTCTCACGTAGGTAGGTGTTTCTCTTGCTGACAAACTTTTGCTCTTTGTCTCCTTCCTGCAATAAGAGAAAAATAACTCTCTTCAGGGAAGAGGGCGGCCTCTCCTCTACATGGGAGACGACTTTGGGTCTTATTATTAAGTCCATGAGATATTTTCCATCTCATGGTTATATAATAAACAACTTCCTTTTTTAATGCTTGTCTCCCTATTAGACATCAATATTAAAGGAAACTGCTTCTGTTTGATTTTCTTTGCCACTCTCCTAGGTAGGGGCGGCATAGAAGGAAATTTTAAATAATAATTATTCTAAAAAATAATTATTATTTATTTAATAATTAATAAATTTCAGCCCTTGCAATTAATTACAAGATTTTCCTAATTCTATATCAGAACTAGGGTGGTGCAGAAACCAAGTTTCTTTAGGATTTTTGATTAAATCCTGACCACAAATCTTAATAATATTTATGTGAAAACCAATTTACCCTCAATTGTAAATTGAGGTATAAACTAGTCATTCACTTCTAGACTTCTATACATGTCCAAGGCCAGGGCTAATCGTCCAAGCTTGAAGGTTCATCTGAAGGATGAGAGGGTTTGGAGAAAACTATTAGGCCCATTTTCAGGCTTGGATAAGGATAAAAAGCCTGTATAAAATCTGGGTCGGGCTTGATTTTGACACTTCAAACCCGAGCCCGGACCGAATCATATAGAAAATTAATTTATTTGTTATATATTTTATAATAAAATTAAACAATTTATTTATATATACCTCGATTTAAATTTGTAAGATGTTTATACAATTTTGATTTTATTTTTATCAAAACTAATTTAGATTATTAGGATTTGTTAATTTTTTATTCTAAATTTTATTTTTAAATATTTTTAATTGTTATTTTATTTAAAAGTAAATAAATATGGATGGGTCTTAAACGGACTTGTTCTTCTTTTTTTTTTGTTCAAAGGGAAAGACTATCATTCATTAACTAATTCAAAAAACCCACCACGTCAGCTGGGGGCGAATACATCCAGTCAACAGGACAGCATCTTTTCCTAGTGTTTTTTGCTACCCAATCAGCAGCCCTATTAGCACTTCTATGGACAAAAGAAAAGGAAAAACTATCAAAGAAACAAGTCAGACTTGCAATATCAAGCTCAATAGTTCTCGTATCCCATCTGTCCTTTTTGCTGGTGCTACAAAGTCTTCCAACAAGATCCTTATTATCCGATTCAAAGATCACGTTCCTCCATCCTCTTCTGCAAGCTAAACGAGTTGCCAAGCGCACCGCCAAAGCTTCAGCCACGTCAACCGAGTTAGCCTGAGTAAAGAAAGAGGCTCCATCGACAAGTTCACCATTATGGTCCCTGCACACAACTGCAATACCAGTATCACCACTTGAACTGTCAAATGCTGCATCACAATTGAGCTTGATGAAGCCCCTTTGAGGTGGTCGCCATGCTTGTTGGTTGGTCCTCAGCTCTTGTGGTCTGTTTGTACTCGTTGTCCCTTCCTCAAATTCCATGAACTCAGCTACCGCCTGGTTCCAAACCTCGATCGGGTCGCCCTCTTTTCCTTAAAAAATGAGAGAGTTTCTAGCCTTCCATAAATTCCAGCATAGATAACAAATAAGGCCAATAGCATTCGGGTTACCAAAATTAGCAATATCGGTTGCTACCTCTTCCCACCACTTTAAAAAACCAACAAATCCTTCTCTTCTTGGGGAATAGCTAAAGTAAGAGGCTTTCCATGCCGCTTGAGCAAACGGGCAGAAAAAAAGAATGTGTTCCAGTGACTCAACATCCTCATTGCAACGGACGCAAACAGGATCATAGCTACAATGTCTCTTGACAAGATTTTCCTTAGTGGGAATGATATTTCTACAAGCTCTCCACAAAAAGTTCTGTAATTTCGTGGCAACATTCAGCTTCCAAATCTTCCTCCATGTCCTACAATATTGCATCCCATTCGAGCTTTGCGCGTTATCTTCTTCTTGAATGGTCTCAGAAGCAAGCAACTTGTACCCAGATTTCACACTATAATTCCCATCTCTAGTAAAGTGCCAAGTTATTCTGTCAGGAACTTGTTCAGAGCCAATAGGAATCTTCTTGATTGCTTTAACTTCATTCTGGTTAAAAAGAGCTCGAACAACATTTTCCTTCCAACATATACGCTCAAAATCAATAAGATCCTTAACAATCATAGGACCGTCAGCCTGAGGAGGTGCTGAAGAGACTCGGAACCGAGGCAAATCAGGAATCCACGCATCATGCCAAATTAAAATATCCCTTCCATTACCAACCGTCCAATGAATGCCTCGCTTAAGCAGTTGAATCCCTTCATGAAGACTTTTCCAGGCCCAAGAAGAATTGCGGCCACGCTGAGCCTCTAGCATAGAGCGAGAAGGAAAGTAGATACCTTTGAGAATTTTAGTGCAAAGAGAGTTTGGGGAGTTGATCAAACGCCAAGCTTGTTTGGCGAGGAGGGCAACATTAAATTTAGTAAAATCACGAAAGCCCAATCCTCCTTGATCTCTATGTGTAGCAAGCCGAGCCCATTGAAGCCAAAGGATCCCTTTACCTTGATCATCTGAGCCACTCCACCAGAATTTATTCAAAAGACCATTAATATCTTGACAAAAGGAAGCTGGAAGTTTAAAACAGTGCATAACATAAACGGGAACCGCCGCTGCAACCGCCTTGATAAGAATCTCTCTGCCCGCTTGAGAAAGCAATTTACTCTTCCAACCTTGAATTTTCAATCTGATTTTGTCCATTATGAAGCTAAGTGCTGCTCTTTTACCCCTCCCCACATCGTTGGAAGGCCGAGATATTTGCTGTCCATCTGCAAATCCTGTACCCCAAGCTTCTCCTTGATGATTCTTCTGTGCATAATGGGGGTGTTATGAGAGAAAAAGACGGCATACTTAGTGAAATTGATAACTTGTCCTGTTGCATTCTTGAATTTGGTCAAGACATTCATAATAGCCTCACAATTTTGCTCATCAGCCACCGAGAAGAGAAGACAATCATCTGCAAAAAGAAGATGAGAAAGAAGAGGACAACGCCTGTTGATTCTAAAGCCTTGCCATACACCCAATGACATTGCCTTTGAGATAAGTCTAGAAAGTACTTCAGTGATCAATATGAATAAATATGGGGACAAAGGGTCCCCCTGGCGCAAACCACGTTCAGGAGTAAAAGGATCCCCCTTCTCACCATTGAAAACAACAGAAAATTGGGAAGAAGAAATACATTCCATTACTCTAGACGTCCAAAATTCACAGAAGCCCATTTTTGTGAGTAACAGCTCCAAAAATCTCCAATCAACCCTGTCATAAGCTTTGCTAAGATCAAGCTTCAAGGCCATAACTCCTTTTCCTCTAGCTCTCTTCTTATTGATAGCATGAAAGGCTTCATGTGCAATCATGATGTTGTCTTGAATTAAACGCCCCGGGATGAAAGCTGACTGAGTTTCAGAGACCAAGTCAGGCAAGAAAGCCTTCACTCTATTAGCAAGAATCTTTGAGATGACCTTGTATATGAAATTACACAACCCAATAGGCCGATAATGCGCCAAGGTTTCAGGGTGACTTTGCTTGGGAATTAAAACAAGATTAGTACGATTAAGCTCTCTTAAAAGATGCCCGCTTTCAAAGAAACCGCATACTGCTTCAAACACCTCCTCTTTAATTTTATCCCAGAAACTATGATAGAAAATTCCTGAGAAACCGTCCGGGCCTGGTGCTTTGAGAGCACCCAAAGAGAAGACCGCCTCCTCAATTTCATTCGTTGAAACCTGTTTACTAAGCACTTCATTCATCTCAGGGGAAACCACCCTTTCCATAGAATCAAGGACTTCCTCAACATCATTTAGCTCTCCTGCTTTGAACAGGTCCTTATAAGACTCAAGAATAAACCTTTTAATGTCTTCTTCCGCCGTAAGCCAAGCCCCTTCATTGTTTTTAATTCTGAGAATGGAGTTTCGTCTCCTGCGCTGCACAGCAATAGAGTGAAAAAATCGTGTACTTCGATCACCAAACTTGATCCAATTAAGCCGAGACCTTTGATGCCAAAACCGCTCTTCCATTTGCCATTTCTGGTCCACTTCCTTTTTAAGAACCGTGAGTTCCTCCTTGAGCTCAAGTGTCAATGGAAGCATTTGAATTTCTTTAATTCTTTTAAGTCTCGAATCAATCTCACATTTCGGGTCTTGAAAATATGGGACATGTATTTGAAAATATGGGACATGTCTTAAACGGACTTGTTCATGTATTTGAAAATATGGGCAAGCATGTCTCTTATTAATATCTAGCCTAGGCTTGACCAGACCCGGCTCATGGACACCTCCACTAACATCATTTTATTGTACAGATCAATATGTTCGATCAACTCAGCTTTTAATCTTAGGATTTCTCTCCTCATTTTTATGGTAAAAGCCCTTTGGTATGCGAAATCACATCGGATTTAAGTAATTTAGAGTCGGACCGTATCAGTTTCTAAACCGAAAACTCTACATGACCATTTTCTCTATTCATAATATTCAGTTCAAATACTACTTTTAAACGCCTATTTTCTTTATTCTTAAGACTTGAGCATGAACCCATACTTTAAAAAGGATATTGAGCAGTGGCGGATCCAGAAATATTTTGTAGAGTGGGCACTATCTCCTATACATAGTGTTAAAGTTGAAAAATAATTTTCATAATAGCTTATGCACTATAGCCTAAGGGCACAATAATTGAATTAATGAGTAAAAAGGTGGGCATCAATGACCAAATTAGGGCAGACACCATTCAAAATTGAACATAAAATGGAAGTTTTTAGAAATTGAAGGTGGGCCCGTGCCCACCCTCCTTTACTAATGGATCAGCCATTGATATTGAACTCCTCCCACTCAACTCAATAATCAATAGATAATATTATTTCTCTCCTCCTCAATATTTCCAATCAATTTATAAATTAGCAAGGGAAGATGTACTTGGAAATAGTTAGGCAAATCACATTTAAAGTGACATTCACCTACGGCGAAAAAAAGTTGCAAAAAAGCTGTACCTGTAAAGTTTGGTTTAGGAGAAAACTTAACTTACACTAATAAATTTCCATGGATTAGCTGCATTGCATGCATATTTCTAATTCTAAGTGCGTAGGTGGTATTTTTCATAGGCCTTTTTTGTTTTGTTTTCTTGTGAAGAGGCTTCATATCCTTTGTTATATATGGTAGAAAACGGGTCCAAATTTCCTTTCTCTTTATGCTTTTTGCATTTGGATTCGATGGATTTGTGGTTTCCTTCGTGAACGTTGATTATCGATGGTAGCAGACAAATATACATTTTACTTAATTTCTAAAAAATAAATCGTGACAAATTTATGATGAAATAATTGAATATAGAAGAAAAAAACCCACAATGCTTCGATGTGGCATCGGTATATTAGATCATATTTAAAAAGTATTATTGAGCGAACAAAATATTAAGAAGATAAAATATAAAAGTTGAAGGATTAAATTGTATAGAACAAAATGTATGAATGATTAAATTGCATAAAATGAAAGTGTACGGAGGATTTTTTTATAAAAAATTAAAGTTGAAGGACTAAATCGAGTAAAATAAAATGTATAAAAGGACTAAATAGCATAAAACAAAAAAATCTAAGGGCTATTTGATAAATAACCCGTTAATATTCTAAATAGAAAAAGAAAGGAAAAAATGGGTAAAGAGTCATTTTGTTGACAAATAATAGTATAGAATATAGATATAGTATAGGAGAAATTATTGGGACAGTCCAACATGTCAGTTATGGGACCAACCATTAAAACTGTGATACGTCAAATCAATTTCTAAAATTTAGACACAATTTTACCACAATATTTAGCCCCGTCTTAAAATAAATTATGAGTAAAGGGTAATTCTCTCAAATTTAAGATATAATTGGGATATAATTTTAAAAAATTGTTGATTTGTTATAATATTAGTGGTTGGTTCCATTGCTGACATAGTGAATCAGTACCATCTAATAAATTTTTTTTGCCATAGTACCACCTAATAATTTATCATAGTATAGGTATGAATCAAAGAATATAACATGTTCAGATTGTTGTGTTGTAGGTATTTGATTTGAATAATTGTCAAAGTCAAAGAAAAATAGTACTAAAGAAGATGACTTGGCATTCACATTTAGATTCCAAAATAAATTAAAGTGACAAGAATGGGTAGAATATGGAAAATGCTTTTTGTCTATCAAAATTATCCTTTAAAAATTATATATATATGGGTTTATATACAATACACTGTCAGTGGAGTTTAGTAGACTACACAAGCGGATGTGTCCCTTAGGAACTAGATTGAAATATTTAAAATTTAATTAATTCAGAAAATAGACATGTGTCAATTCCACAACCCACTTGTGAAGTCCAAATTTTACACCACCGATGCATAATCGATTGAGTTCAAGTTGATAATGAGTTATTGAGTTCAAGTTTGACTTAAAACTTGCAACATGGAAATTCGGTTCAAAGTTGATTAAGTTTTATTTTTAGAACTCAATATCTCGATATAAATATTGAAATTACTCGAACTCGCAAACAAACACAATATTCGATTACTTTGTTCGAATTTGTAAAAGTTCGATAAAGATCAATATAGTACTCCCGACCCGAGCCTTCAAAAGTTCAATATTTATATCTCAATTAGACTTAATAAAAATAATAAAAATATATAAATACAAATACTAAATTAGTCTTACGACCCGAGCCTTCAAAAGTTCTTCAAATCTCCAAAAAAAAAAAAAAAAAAACAGAAACAAAAAATAAAAGTAATGATAGATCATATGCATGTAATGATAGATAAAGTCAGGGATATCACCATCAAATTCACATGTCAAAAAATTAAAATATTATGTATCATATCTTTAAACCAAGATTGTGACATATATACATGTGGACTTGGTTATTCTTAATAAATTTCTAGTCTTCCAATTAAACCATGATTGAGATGAAAGGTTTTGAGGTAAAGTTCACGGCAAAATGTCTAGTTGAAAGTGGAATCTTCCAAAGGCACGAAGCACACGCGAAAGAGCCTTGATAATGAAACTAATTAATAAAGAAAAAGTTAACCTTTTTATTTATCAAAATGCTAGAAAACAAACGAAGAATGAAATGCATGGAAAATGGCATAAATATTCACCAAGTAGAAAATGACAAAGGAAGAAGAATCTCACTCAACCAATCAAAGTTTCCATCTAACTATTTTCCAAAACAAAATTGAATCGGCTTAATTGCTAGAAGAATGAGAGAAGGAAAAAATACCATTTACCTCTCCAATTGCAGATTTTTGGGTGCTCTATCCGGTATCAAGTAGATTCAACCCGCGTCGCGTACTTGATTTTGGTGGGTGAGTCTAACAACGGGAGATTCTGCGTACGCAAGGTCTCGAACCCAAGACATACTTAAACTGGAACAAACTGCTTACTACTTGATCCAACTCCATATTGGTTCTCCAATTGCAGATTCACTCTCGTATTTCCTAACGTGACGCTAAGTTTAGTCAGGGTAAATTCAAAAATTTAGATTTGGTTTGAAAATTGTAGTTGCCACCAACAAGCGGTTCATTTAAGTAGTTCGACACTTATTCTCTCTAAACAAGATTTTGAGTTTCTGAATCTTGTGAATAGAGAAAAACTATTATTTGAAGAGTTTTACTCGAGCCCCTAGTTACCAAGTGTGCGCAAATAGCATAACCCGCAAAACTTGAATAGATTTGAATTTGATATACGGCATGTGTATACTTTACACCAAAAAGAAATCCAAACGAAAAATAATAGTACATGAAATGATGACTGTTCCTTCATCCTTTTGCCCTGCCTTGATAAAGGCGCTAATAAGACCTCCGCCGTATTAAACCCTGCAAGAAGAAACATTCAAACAAATTAATTTGAACATTGAATACGAAGAAAAAAAAATGAAAAGGAAAATGATTAGTGATTACTGTTGGAATTCAATGTTGATGGCATCAGCAGGGAGATTGGTAATGGCAGAAAAAGCAGTCTGGGAAAGAACAATGGTGGTGGATTGAGCAGAAGGAGGGGAAAGAGCATTGGGAGCATAATCTACAATCTTCACTTGAATGGTTTGGTCTGGAATACAAGTTCCAGGCTGCGCAGCGCTGATACATCTAACCAAATATTGCCTCCCGCACGACGCTCCATTATCCCATATCCCATCTCCGGCCGCCGCGAACAGATTGCTCGACGGAAACTGCGTCTGATCGTCACCGTAGCACGCCGTCGCTGAAACCATCAAAATCATTATAAATAAAAAGCCCTGTTTTAAAAGATCACTATATAAAAAAAATTATGTATGTAAAAGTAAATTACTGACGTAAATATGGAGGAGTGTATTGAGCAGAAGTGCCAACATCGGCATGGCAACAATGGAGGAGGTGGAAAAGGAAGATTATTAGCAATGGGTGTTTTCTGATCTGCATATTTGCAAAGAAATGAATAGCTTTGTATTCTTGATCCCCTGCTGCCAAAGGGAGCAAAAAAGGGTTTACTTTCTGATTTTATAACATCATATATCATATATAATATAATAATTCCCTTTTTATTGTTTTTAAAGTTGTAGATTGGAATCAAAAAGCTTAAAGTAGACTGCTATGGTGGGCTTGAATTGTCGATTTATTGGCTAATTAAATTAAAAATAAAAAGTATGATGATAATGCCAACTCATCAGTCATCACGCGGAATTCAAATTGGGACGTAGCCACTGTCTTTTTCGCTAGCAAAATGGAAATTAATTCCAAACCATCTCAAAATTGCCATGTTTTACTTGCATATATTATACCAGTACCATAATATTCCTACATATTCTGCTGAAAGACATTACTACTTAATTATGAATCCCTTAAACAAACAGTGAAATAAAAACGATTTGATCTTGTTCCATAATATAGACTCAAAACTCTTCAACTCAAAACCAATAGAAATACTATAGAATTCGAGACACGTATAAGTAAGTTTATTTCCTTAATTCAAACATAATACTAATAATGTTGGATATATATTGGATACATCTAATAACTAATAGTTTGACTTTTAATGTCATGGCTTTAAATAATGATGAGGTGCAGGTACCATTGTATTTAATAATTTTGGAAAAATGAGGGTTTTATTGACATTTGACCGTTGACCCAATCATTGTTATGTTATCTGCATTCTGCTCGTACTTTATCTTCAATTCTTCACTTCACGGTTGCAACTTGCATTGCACAATTTTGAGTCGAGGTTGGTTTACGTTGAATCAAGGCAATGAATGCCCCAAGAGATATTAAGAAAAGAAAATTAATGACTCCTATTCTAAGTGAGGAAAATGTTAAATAGTGTCTATAATCCTTCGTTAAGAAAATACTAATACTAATACTCCAAAAGTTAGTAGAATATATAATGAGATACCCTCTGAATGAAGCAGCTTTTCTTCAACCTTCTAGAATTGTTCTATTTCAATGGCTCTCATTATGTGATACATAAGGGTTTTTTTGGTTCACTTCACATCAACATTATGGAATATTATGCCCCGGTGGTTACAACTACCCTAGCAGTTCCCCATGTCCTTCAGATCAATTTCATATAATAGTCCTAAACAAATTTCTTACTCACCAAAAGAGAAAGACTACAATTTTTTCTTGAGTTTTTGTTCAGCGGTCACCATTGTAAAGCCATTGTAGCATGAATACGGAAATCTGTTACAAAAGTTCTTTCATAAATTTAATCATCTACTTGGCAAATTTTAAAGACAGCATTGTGAAGAAAGCAGACGTATGGTTCCGGTACAGGCGAAACAAATGTGATACATCGTTTTACATATAGAAATCCCGGAATTAAATTACATGTTCTGTTTTTACCAAAACGCGAAAAGCACAAAAATAAATAAAACATTACAGGATCACTTCCACAGCTTCCGCAATGACATGTTCTTCTCCGTCTCCTTCTTCATCACCTTGGCCACTGCCATCTCGAAATCTTCTTGTGTTACGTGAACTCTTCTTTCTCTCAAAGCAAACATACCTGCTTCTGTGCATACGGCCTGCAATAATAAGGGCGTTTGTCAAACACACAACTAAGTTGATAGGCACCCTAGCTTCATAAACCATAAAAAAATAAGCTTGCAACATAGGAGTATTTTGAACAATTATCATCGACCTCATAGATTTGTAGGAATGACCTCAGCATACATAACAGGATATAAATTTGTGCCAAAGAAAAAAAAATCCTCAACTGTTGTCATAAAGCCTTGACTAGGACCAAGATATTTCTTATGTTTGTTATAAGGCATAATTATGATGCCATCAATGAAAGGAAGGATAACAATCTTCAAATTAATTACCTAATCCCCCAACTACCTAAAGTCCCCAAATCTCCCAAGGAAAAGATGATAATTACAGCTAGCCAAACCATATTTCAATTTAAAAAATGGTATTTATCGAGAAAAATACACAACTTGATTGAGCATTTGCAAACATACCTTAAGCTCTGCACCAGAAGCACCATTCATTTTCTCTGCAATCTTCTTTAGATCAATGCCGCGCATCAAATTCATTCTTCTAGAATGAATTTTTAAGATGTCTAGACGAGACTGCATATAATACAACAGATAAAATAAGCACCTACATAGCATCAGCATGCAGTTGTATCTAGAAAAACAATACATTCTAATACAACCATAACAGTAAATTACTACTATGGATGCTGCTTTATTTAATGCAGATTGAGAATAATACCCCAAAATGTCTTTGATCATAATGGCTAAGACTGAAAAACTACATCATTGAAAATTTTTCCCATATAAAGTAACCTTCTACCGTGACAACAGCAATAGCATTATAAAAGATTCAAAAAAATCACATATATAAGGAATCACTAAATCCCACATGAAAATGACGATTCCTTCTCACCCCACAGAAAGAGAGTCACAACACAATTAGTTTGAGATGTAATAACGCCAACCTTGAAACATGACATTACACAATCCATGATATATAATCAAGAACATGAATTTGTAAGACTGCATTAATTTTATGAAAACACTGTCCCCATTACCTTTTTTCTTTAAAAATTATAAGAACAAGGTGGCAATATGGGAATGGCTTCATGTCCTAAAAGGAAAAGGATGGAAAATATGCTGAAATGCTTGGAAGAACATAAAAGATGACAAGCTAAATGTCAAGTACCTCCTCATTAGGATTTGGAAACTCAATCTTCCTGTCTATTCTTCCTGGCCTGAGAAGAGCTTGATCCAAAATATCAATACGATTTGTGGCCATGAGAACCTGTGTATTGACATATCAAATTAGGTAAACAGGCAATCTAATAACTCTGTAAAAGCCGAAAGATGGTCTCTATAATTCATTAATTAGTATTTTCATGAAGCAATCGATACCTTAATCTTGTTAGATGCTTCAAATCCATCAAGTTGGTTAAGAAGCTCCAACATAGTCCTCTGCACCTCACTGTCACCATTGCCACTTCCAGATTCCATTCGAGCAGATCCAATACTGTCTATCTCATCCATAAATATAATTGATGGAGCATGCTCCCTGGAGAAGGGAAGGAGGAAAACAGAGGCCACAACCTCTTTTTTAGTACTATAATGAATAGCAAGCAATACTCTACCGGCACGTATATAGTCAGACAAAAGCAGCTCTACTTCGTCTTTCTGCTACTTTAGATCTGGTATTCGCTATTAACTACTTCTAGATAACAACAACTAAACTATTCTTTTCATGATCATCAAAAGTAAAATTCAAATTTATTCATCAACAATTCTGAAAAAGTACAAATACCTTGATATTATATATAAGGTGTTTTTCAATTGCATTCATTTAAATTTAAACATCATGGAGCTAGCTTAAAATGTAAGTCTCATTTGATACTAAGAATTGAGGAAAACATGGAGGAAGAAACAAACCTGGCCATAACAAAAAGTTCTCTAACCATTCTAGAGCCTTCCCCAATGTACTTCTGAACTAGTTCAGATCCAGACACCCTTATAAAAGTACAATCAGTGTGATGGGCCACAGCTCTAGCCAATAGAGTTTTTCCTGTACCAGGTGGTCCATATAGCAAGACACCCTGTAATTTTATGACAGGGCACGATTAAGTCCTACAATGTAATCATAAAAGAAACAAATTGACATAATAAGCCACTAATTGGCAGCCTGATTGTACCTTTGGCTGAGCAATTCCAAGACTCTCAAACAATTCAGGATGTTTAATAGGAAGTTCTATGACCTGCAAAGTTTACCACATAGCAGGTGTAAGGAATTGAAGAATCCACACCAACTCATGGGCTTATAATCAAGAACCATAAAAGATAAAGGGAAACCAAACAGTGATTAGCCAAAGGAAGAACTCAAGTGCAAGGGAAACCTCTTTTATCTCTTTAATTTGTTGGTCAAGACCACCAATCATGTCATATGTAGAATCTGGAACTTTCTCTACTTTCATAAGATTAACCAAAGGATCTACTTTGCTGGGTAAGATCAGATGAAGAACATAGCTGTCATTACGGAGAGCCACTCTTGTTGATGGTGTGATTTTTGTGATATCAATACTCTTATCAATATCAACAACATATTTTCCTTCTGGGTGAACCTGGAGGAGACGTAACAAAATAATTGAGTAAAATTTATCCTCATACTCCATAAATCACACCATGACTGCTGCATAAGAAAATAATCCTCAAAAATTCTAAAAAACTTTAAGAGAGCTAAAAGACCAAAGTAGGGATAAAAGGATGCCATACCTTGACTAAAACCTTATTTTTACCCATAACTTTCACAACCTCACCAACATAGGATCCAGGCTCCTGAAGCAGCTGC
This sequence comes from Corchorus olitorius, assembly GCA_001974825.2. Lineage (NCBI taxonomy): Eukaryota > Viridiplantae > Streptophyta > Magnoliopsida > Malvales > Malvaceae > Corchorus > Corchorus olitorius. The sequence continues at coordinate 52,934 of AWUE01015728.1, read as the reverse complement.
AGTTCCTCTCTAAGCATTCTCACTGTCCAATATGAAAATATATAAAAGAATAACTTAGCAGAAGAAAAGGCTAAAAGAATAAAAACACTGAAAATAAAGATAAAATTATCTTAAATAAGTGTATTCTATAACAGTCAAGGCTCCATATACACGTTTGCTTTCAAGTTGAGGAACCATAGCATAAAACCTACATGAAGCCCCATAGGCCATAATTGGTATGGGCTTGTCAGATGAATTAGATTCGGTATCCAAGTTAAAATGCAATCATAAACCAATTCACTATAAATGGAAATGGAAATTAGTATAGAATTAGTACACAGCATTGACAATGGGCAATATGACCATTCCATTTCAAACAGTATGGTCTTCAGAAAACAGAAAAGGGGAATGAATTTACTATCCATTTTGATGACCCTTCTTATTACACTTATTACTTGCAAAATTAGGGCCTTAAAAATATCAGGCAACTCACTACTACGATCTTTCAGCTCAGACTTTTGCAGAGGTGCTGAATTAGAATATTAATTAATAATTTTCCCAATTTCCTTTGATTGCATCAACTTAAATTTCCTTACAGATCTAGAACAATGTCAGCTAAACCTCCAAACTCAATCTTCCCCTTCATTTCACTGTTTTTTTTATCAATTAACACAGCCCAATTCCCAAAGAAATCAGCAAATGTTATCACCGCCTCAACCTCCACAAATTACTAAACAAGTAATCATCTTTGGACTCTTACAAACCTTTAACCAACTAAATATCAATGTTAACTCACAGATCAAAAACACACCGCTAACATATCTCCGTACAAAATTAACAAAAAAACCCTAATCCCAAATCGAAAATATCGATCAATCCAGAAAAAAGAAGACAAAATAAAATTAGGGTTAAAGGAGGACCTTGAGAATTGAGCTCATTTCGCTGGGCTTCGAGACGGTTTAGATTGTGAGTTTTCTGGCGGAGCTGGAGGGTGAGCTCGTGGATGTGTTGGAGGTAGTATTGCCTGAGGCCTTCCCCCTGCTTGGCGCCGCTCTTGGCGGTGCACATCTCCTCCGTCGATGTCGGTTGCTTCCTATCGATACTCACTGTCGCCATCAGGATTTGCTTCTTAGGTTTTCCTTTTCTGATTGAACTACGCTTGTTAGGTACTTTGGTTTTTTGGTTACTCGAAGCGCATTCAAAGGGATTTTTAGAAATAAATAATAAATAATATAGAGAGAGGTTTTTTCTTTGAAAACAAGTTTTCTATTGTCTCGATTTGGATTCTGAATTAATGGGGGAACTTCATCTCAACAAGTTCCTATTTCTCTTCGACATTAACCACTTAATTATAATACATGGGCTCTAAGGCGGTTAGCTGAGATGGGCTGGGCTTTAGAAGATTTTTGGGTTTAGCTATGTATTGATTGAAAAAACACTTTTATTTTCACCAGAAAAATAAACCTTATTTATTACTCCAAGTCTCCAACTTGGAGCAATTTACTCCAACTTAAAATTTTTTCTACTAGTCAAAAGTTTACATGCATTGCCAATTTGCCCTCCACAATCCTCAAATTTTGTTTTGGGACACATCCCTCAGTCCATTGCAAATACAAAGAACATAAAGTATGTAATTATATTTTTGATCTTATTCTTCAATTTTACAATATTATTAGTACAATAAACAATCTAGAAAAATTAGTCAAAAACATGATAATAGTACAATTGCTACACAACCTGTATATAAAAAGTGTTTTAAAATTAGTAGATATTTTCAAAAGCAACCTTCAAGAAGTGAACTCTAATTCAAAGTCTTCTATTCATCAGTCGAATACTGAAATAAATCAAATAATGCCACCATTTTAACACCTCAACAATAAAAATTCATGTTCTATGTGTGCACATACACATTGGGATTAAACTTGATAATACTTCGCCTCCTGCTCAGCATTGAAGGGTCTTGGACTCTTTAAGACTATGAATTCATTCTTAAAAGCAGCAAGCCTGTGGAAAGAGACTGAACAGACTAAATGAAAGCATAAGCTGAAGATATTAATACAAAACACTGAAATCAGAGATGAGCAGCATCTGCTGGATATCCATACATGTTCAGTACAAATTTTAAGTTTAAAAACAACATCAATTTAGAAATCTGCAGTTTAAACCAAAATGACCATAATAATACAATGGAGCCGCCAGCCCTTAGACTGGAAGAAATTTTCATTCACAATCAAGCTTTGACATGACAATTTTTTTTTTTTTAAGGAAGTGTTGTTACCATTGTAAGCCCTTCAGCAAGACATGTAGCATTTAAGAAAAAAGAGCGCTAGTGGGATCCGAGATTCCCACCCAGATCTTTATGAGATTCTCTTATCTATTTCCCCTTCTGTTTAGCAGAACAATACAGGTATAGATCACATAAAATCAACATGTACCAAATTGACGATCTCATAGCATAAAGAGTAGCAAGTTCAATTACCAGTATCATAGCTGACAGTCATCTCAAGACGAGTTTTCTCTGCAACTTGATTAAGGCGGCATACAAATACCAATACACCATGCAGTATTCACTGGCAGAATAGAGTTCCGACTGAAAACTGAACATGAGAAATCAAAAAGCAATCCAGTAAGTTTGATCTTCCACCTAAACAAAAATGTGATCAAGAATGGAGGCTTGTTGTAAAAGCTCAAATCAGGAACGGAGGCCTTTTGTAAAAGCTCAAAATGCTGAATGAATTTCTAGATAGAAGTTAACATGGGTAAGAATATAAAATGATGCAGTTGACGAAAATAATAGAACAGTATGATTAGACACATTTTCAAGGCAACAAGATGAAGTTCCAATCCAAAGTCTTCTATTCATCGGTCCAAAACTGAAATATAAATATTTACAATAGCATGTCACTATGGGTGTTTGCAGCAGGCACATGAATAGAGAGAAAACTTGATAATTCACCTGGACTCTGTTTGACCTTGATTTCATTTCTCAAAGCAACAAGCATCTGCAAAGAGACTGAAAAGATTAATAAAGAGCAGGAGTTTAGAATACTGAAGCAAAACACTGAAATGAGCGAATAATGTTGGAAAAAGAGGTTTGTAATTTAAGCTCTCCAAACAGCATGTCATTGTGACATTGTGGAACTTAAAAACCAAAAAGAAAACCTCCTTCAAATAACCTTCAGCAAATCCAGTATTCAAAAATTTGAAAACTAAATAGAACAAATATCCAATAGACTACAAAATAATAAAAGTTTTACTTCCATTGAACTGATGCCACCAATTTACAACCAAAATCTTGCCCTCCAGATAATCCAACTTAGGGCCTAACTCTCTAAAGATAAAGGAACAAGATCCTAACATAAAAAACTATATTAAGAAAAGTTCAGAGCTAAGTTAGAAAACTACATTCTTCTAAAGCACCAGCTGCTACGAAATCATGTTCAAACACTAAAAATAAACTGACAATGTAATCAAAAGAAACAGTGAAACACTATCACATCTATCGTCGTAGCTTGGAACGTTTAGGAATAGCACTACTGGGAGGAGCTCGAGATTTTCCAAGAGCCTTCATTTTCCTTCTCCTCCTCTCCTCCTCACTGTCCGATTCATCCCCTTTCTCCCTATCCGCATTGCTAGCTTCCCTCTCCAACTCCTCCCAGGTCTTTCCCTTCTCTTCTTCTGATTCTTCTTCAGATTCTTCTTCCTCATCGTCCTCAGATTCAACCAGTGACTCACTATCAGAGTCCTCATCCTCAGACTCAGATTCAGGCTCCACATCAGATGGTTCATAACCCTGATCAGAATCTTCTGTGTTCTCAGAATCAGAATCACTAGCTTCCAAGTTCAAAAATTCCCAACCCCCATTATCTATGAAGCTCTGTGGATCATCAGTAATCGTCTTCAGAATCTGCCGCCAGTTCAGATTCAGCCTGCTTTCATAGTACTTGAGGTCTGTAGTATCAAGCCACTCCTTGATACTGTCAAGTGAGGTAGACGGGATGGAGTCAATCCTGAGTACATCACGCTTGAAGTCCTTAAACACAATGGTCAGGTCAAAATTTTTCTGCCCAAGGCCAACTCTCTCCAGGTTCACAATCTCGATCTCACTTAAGGTGACCACAAGGAAAGGAGTCTCCACCAGCTCAACTAGACAGCTTGAAGTCGGCACAATAAAAGCTGAGGCTTTGTAGGGAACCCCATGGAAGCCAAGTTCTCTAAGAGGTTGATCAAACTCAAGATCAAGACCATTAAACTGAGGCTGCCCCCAGAGATCATTCACCCGATTCACAAAGCTCTGAAAATCCATGTTGATCTTATTCTTCCTATCCCTTTCCCTCTGCTCTTCTTCAATCTCATCTGGATCATAGGCAGACCTCTTCCCCCCTCCCAATGTCTGGACTACATCCATAACCTCAACATAAAATTGTACATCTTTGGTTTTTTTGTTTCCCACCATAATGTGATTGTGCAGATGAAAGTGAAGGAGAGTTATCATTTCTTTCTCTGCAGGTTGGAAGAATGCATGCTTTATGTTTCCATACATTATGTCCACACGCTCATCAGCTCGGGTAGTACCAAACCGAAAACCATTAACATGAGCTTCCAGCGTTCCAGGAATCTTTCTCCCACGACCACCGAAAACAGGACGAATCCAAAGATCGGTTAACCTTATAGGTTTGAACCTATTTCCTGCAAGCTGGAGTTTCTCTTGAGTAACCAAAGTTGCCCGCTCAGCTTTCTCAGACTCCCTGGCCACAACATGCCGGCGAAGTGTTTTAATCTGCTGTACCACTTCACTTATGTGCCTTGGGTCCTTGGAACGGAATGAGACTTCCTTAAGATATATTGCCCCTTGATTCTTTAAAGAGTTTGAATCATGGGGACTAAATGGGGTCCCTGGAACATTAAATATAATCCTGATAAAGCAATTCCGATTGGTATCTTGCTGGCTGGAAACAGTCCTTATAGTAGCCACATGGAAAGGCACCATGCTACCATATATTGGCAAGAGCACTGCCTCATTCTTTTGGTCAATCTGAATCATAAAATTTTTCGGTGGGGGCAAGTCATTGACATTCTTATAGGCAACCAAATCAGCCGAAGTCTTTGAAACTGCTCGACTGTCTCCACTTCCAGGCCCACCAGCAAGCCGCCTAGCTGTTTCTTCATTCTTCTGACGAGCAAGTTCTGCTTGGTGCTGTCTCCTTAACTCCTCCTTAGAGATCTCATTATTATCTGACCTGAGCACTGTCTTAGAAAGGGCATCAGGGCCATTAGATACAGCCCTCACTGACTTTTCTTCTTCCTCCTCATCCTCATTGAATGAGTAAGCTACATCCTTAACAGCCTTGGAACTTTTTCCTGTCACGACTTCTGAATTCTGTTCCCCAACAATCACTGTATCCGCAAGTAAAAGAGAAAAATTTCTGGTCTTTGGATTATTACTCTCACTCTGCAAGTTTTGGAAACCAAGAGAGACATTGAAGATCATCCCTGCTTTCACCACACGATCATTCTTTGGATTGAGATTAAGCCCTGACTCACGAAATTCAAGACCAATTCCTGTCCCAGCAGATTTTGTTAAATTTGGGATCAAATCAGGAGCATCCTTCTCCACAACTGAAAGTGCTGCTTGATATGCAGCACTAATTCTATTCCCAGGTTTCAACATACCAATTGCAGCTTCGTGGGCCTTAAGAAGAACCTCATATGCCTTGCTCTGAAGTGGAGTGGCATCAATCAAGTAACTCCTTGCAATGTTTGAGCAATAACTGTTATAGCGAGCACCAACTGCACATAAGATAACGCTAGCAGAATCATAGTAGAGATTCTCATCATTACTTGCAGCGCTAGGTCTGAGATCAAATTCACCCCCACTTTGAAATATAGGAGGATAACAAATGTCAACATTCTCGGGCTTGAGCTTTACTTTGGCCAGCTGTGGATTCACTATGGCTTTCTCTGTCTCATCCATCAAGGCAGCATGACTGATTTTCTTTTCCTCGTCAATAACATTCTCAAGCTTTGGAACGACAATATTGTTCATCACATTGTAACTTAAGTAAGCAGCTTTCTTCACATTCATAAGCTCTTCTTTATCCTTAACAGCAAAAAGGTCAGACAACCCATTGGTTATATCAGCAAGCTGAAAGCTAGCACTTTTTAGTTTGTCAGCCCATGTCTCCAAGAGCTTTCCTTCAGGAGCCTCTCGTGCAATGTAACCAAAAACAGGGGCATCATTTTCATCTCCCTTGTGTTGTGCTCTAATGGACCGGAATATAGCATCCATCAGTGCAGTTCCATCATCATTCTTTGCCTTCACATGCATCACAACATCAACCCCTACAGCCTCCTTGGCAGATTTCTTGACCACATCAAGCAGAGAAGCCTTCTTCTGACTACACAAGAAATGAATCTGCTTCTTTGTAAAAACCATTATTGTCTCTGGAAACTCATAACCCAGCAGCCATATATTTAGAGCTGATGATTTCAGGTAACGCAAATCTTCTGAAGGTGGTGGTGTTGCTACTGCAAGGACTTCTGAAGAACCCCAAAGCTCAGCTTTGTGATCATTCCAATGAGTATAGAAAGCCTTCAAACGTTTGCTAAAGTTCTCCAGATTGATAGAGTACATACTCCCTGCTCCTCCAGAAGCTGTCCCCTTTGGAGGCTGGCCATTTGCATTCCGATGATCAGCCATTGAGCAGCTATTTAGGAGAACAAAGTAGAATTAGGTATCACCAATTATGAATGTGATAAAGGGATAAGATGTAACTGTAAAAAGGATGAAAATGTCTACTTCACAGTTCAAGAACAAATTGCATTAAAGATCAATTTAGAGCTCAGTTAGCAATTTAGGACCTTAAAATGCTTGAGAAACTACAAAAATCAAAGGATCAGATGCAATACACCAAGATTGTCACCCTTCATGAATAAGCACTCAACAAATTCAGGCCAGAAGCCACTAATTTTAAGTTAAATTCAGCATAAGATTCAGAAATAACTACTATAAAACACATAAAACCCTAGTGTAACATCTCTAAAATACTGGCGGCACATGTCTTATAGTTCAATTTGTCATCAAATGAAACTCAAATTCACACCCAACTTAGGGTTTCAAAAGGTTCCAATTACTTCAATGACCACTAAAAATTGAAAGAAGAGCAGGAGAAAACTCACATTTACAAGTATGCCGACAATCTCCTTCAAATTTTAGTCAAAACCCCCCAAGCTTTGGAGGCAGATAAGGCTTCTAGCCTCTGCGGCGGGCCTCAAACTAACTTGGATAATGCTAAACTAGGGTTAGGGTTTCGAAGAGAACAGCAGAAATAACTCCAAAACTTGAGGCTCGGAAGATCAAAAGATTCATGAAACTTAAAGATAAGCGAAGATTGAACGGCGGAGGAAAGTGAGGAGATTTGGAGAAATTTGTTTATATTTCGAAAATCGAATGAAAAGATAAATGGAAAATCTAAGAGTAAAATGAGAGGAAAATAAAAAAGGGGGAAAATGAGAAACGAGAGAGGGAGAAAGGGAGCGGGGTTTGTTTTCGTTTATAAAGAGAAGTCTAGAACAGCTTACATTATATATACGTCCACCGACTACAAAACGGACCTCTAGGTTCCATATTTTACGATAGATGCCACTATCTCTTTGGGCAGCAAAGTTACGAAATTGTCCTCGGTGACGTGGCATTTTCAAGCTATGTGTTATCTTATTGGACGAAAAGGGACAAATGTTTCAACATATTCCCCGCAGTAAAAGCGTGAGAATTGAAGTTATTGCAAGCTCTTTCTGGGGCATTTTTGACCAATGGGTTTTGTGCTAGTTAGGGGTATAACTAAGATTTCACTTTTTCTGAAACAAACTATAGTGTAGGCGGGACTTTAATGAGGGGGAAACTGATTACTGATGGAACAAGGACGACGTCGTAAAGAGACTACATAAGCTATACGTTGTCGTTTAATATTGCAATTGCTGAGTTGCTGTATCTGATTTTAGGGAAAATGGGCGGGAAACAGATTCTGACCCCTCAAATATGGCGGGAAGGATGTTTAGTGTGCTGATATATATACTTTCAGATTGGATAATTTTAGTTTACTACAAATAATAATAATATTCTCACTTTTAAATACACTTTTTGACTGTTTAAAGTAATTTAAGATACTATAGTAGTGGCTAGTCTAGTAATAACAATATTATAATTATAAAATCTTTTTTATGGTTGGCATTGCAAAATGATGGGACATATTGCATGTACATGACACAATTTACCAATTGAAATCGCTACATATTTTGTTAAATGCAAATGGTTCAAACTAATTACAATATTTTGACATTTTTATATAAAAAAATGTATGTGTAAGAGGTTTTTCGGCCTTGTTTTGAAACATGTGGACTGTCTTTGTTATGGTTACAGAATTATCATCAAATAGATTACATTATGTTCTAGGGGTTGGTTGGGGGAATATCACATTCTTGGGTAAGTAAATATTTTTTTTAGTTAACATTCCTGAGTATCTTTACATACTATGTTTGGTTAGAGGTAATTCGAAATTCCAGAAATGACACATTACTATAATGCCCCCTATAATAGATGTGTTAGTAACCAAAATTAAACACCTAAAGAAAATGCAAATATAAGTGAAATTGAAAATACATATATAAATGCACTTCAGCATAGTAATTATCAATCAAAATTCTGTAATACTTAAAAAGGATTAAATAAAGACATAAAATTAGCTTTTGCAGAATATAATTCATCATTTCTATTGAATAAGTTTTTCCCAGCCATATTTACAAAAAAATTACCTTCATCCTAATGTTTAAAGACCAGCTGCTAACATGTACAAAAATATACCAAATGTTTGCTTTGCATATCAAGCAAAGACTACCAGCTAATCCTACCAGATAATGTACCAAAATATACAGGATTATGTTAGCAAATTAAGCATAAGTTTGGTTGTAAGCAATATAAACGAAAAGTAAAAACTACTCAGAGATCATCAAGGATAGAGATTGGCCTGATGGAGTTGTTTCTGGACATATACATCTTCAACCGTTGAGGCAGCCCAAAGAATGTATCAACCTTGTGCTCATCCTTCAATATATGCTCTCCAGCTACCATAACCTCATCATAAGTGAAAGCTTCAAGGTTGATGATATCCTCAAATATTTACCTCCTCTTTTCATTCAGTCTTTCTTTTAAACTGAAGAAGCTTGCAATCCCAGCTATATGTTGGCCAAACACATCATATGATGATCTAAACAAGCCTATCTCCTTAACCAGTTCACTAATCCGCTCGTCAGATCTGGTTCCCTTCTTGCTTGTGACAGGTTTGGTTTTTGGGGCATTGTTTTTGTCCTTGACAGGCAGAGGCATCCTCCATATGCATAGCAACTACAACATCTGTTTCAGCTTCTTTAAGGTGGTCTCCATCTATGGCATTAACATAATGAGTTTCTTCGATATCATCAGCATCAGCAGATGTCTCAACTCTACCACCATTTACTATGTCCTTCCCGAAAGCCTCCACTGAGGCATCATAGTGCGGGAAGGGTTTCTTCCTCAACCTTTTAGCATATGGATGGCTCTAAATTGAAAACAACAACAATATAATAGTTAGTCAAAACCATTTAGGGCAATAAAAGTAATTTAACTTTGAAAATAAGATACAATCACTTACTTTCACCCAATCATCAAAGACATCCTTGTTGTAGTCAACATATTTCTCCTCTGCATTCCAGCCAAATCCACTCCCATGGTTGATCATGTCAGCAATTTCATTATATGTCTTCTTAGGAGCTTTGTTCTAGACTCAATATGGGGGTTATCATTGATGTTTGAGTTTGGGAGCTTCTCACGGAGCATCTTCTCCAATTGCCGTAGATAGCCAACCTTGAACCCATTCTCTCCTTTTCATGTTGTGTCTTGAGCTAGCTCAACAAGGCAGTCAACCAGCAACTTGTCCTCTTTCTTGGTCCACTGCCTTTTCTTTTGCGGTTGCTTCTTAGTGGATTGTGTCTGCTGTTGTGTTTGGGTCTCTTCTACAGAGGGAACTTGCTCAGGTAACTGCACCTGCCGGCTCTGGTAAGTGACAGGCCTGCTAGATTTCTTAGTTCTAGGCTCCATGTTTTCACTGTCTTCTTATATCAGTCACAAACAAGAATAACACATGAAGAAGACATCATGATGAAAACCATAAATTTATTATATAAACATATCACACAGCAGTTAATATATTACATATATTATAATGAAGTAAATGCTTAATAATCATCAGTTTTAAATAAAAACAAATAGAGAACCAATTCAAATGAAAAAAATGTGCATTTATCCTCATATCCTAAACTGAAAAAAGTTATTAAATCAAAAGTGTCTCAATTCTGTGAAGCCCTCCAAGCAGTGTACATCTCTTCAGCCAGTTCGTCTCTCCACTAGGTCTATTCAGGCCTTACCTCACAATGCCTGATAAGGTCTCCTTCATCCTCCCCATCATCAAGAGCACTATCTTCTTGGCTACTATTAAACTGTCCAACCTTATCCTTCATTGGGTCAATTGGCATCTCCTAATGAAATTATAGAGTATGCAACAAGCCAAAATGATTCTACATTGTGTCTTAATAAAATAAAAGGATTTATCCCTCAAAATTGCCCATCTTGCCTTTAATATACCAAAAAATCTCTCAATCCAATTCCTTGCCTGAGAGTGTTTCATATTAAAGTATTCTTGTTGACTTCGAGGTTGGGCACCATGTCTCCATTCACTCAAATGGTATCTTTGTCCTCTATAAGGTGCCAAAAACCCTTCACCATTTGTGTAGTCGGCATCACACAAATAATATGTCCCTAAAATTCTCAAATAAACCCATTACATTAATAAAACATACTTTTAATTAAGCTTTAGCTAACCAATTATCAATGAAGATCCAGTTTATATAATTACCTTGTGGAACTTTAAACCCATTTTTCCTACTAATTGCATCCTTCAACACCCTACCATCTGATGTCATGCCTTCCCAGCTAGGTAAGACATAGATGAATTGCATCTCAGGATTGCATACACCCAACACATTGGTGGCAATTTCTCCTTTCCTTGTTCTGTACCTAGGTCTATCTACTGTATCAACAGAAACCTTAATAAAGGTCCCATCTAGGGCAACTAAACACCCTTTTAGGGCTGCTCATCGATCGGTTTCGGTGCAAGTTAGTCAGTAACTCACCTAAAATCGACAGACCGATTGGGATAAAAGGTCACCGACCGACCTCCCCATAGAATCGAAGAAACTGAGCACCGGCGGTTTCGGTCGGTGCAGGCGCTTCTCCTCATCATAATCAGAATCTTCTCTTACAGATCTTGAACCATCTTGAAAAACATCACTGTTTGCTTCTGATTGATAGAGTATGTCACTCAGTGACAACACCCTTCTAGTTCGAGGTTCAGGCCATGGTGTGACATCACTTGCCTTATTATTTTTTTCAGCTTCAGCTAATTACCAAAAAAGAATGAAAGAAAAACTAAAATCATGAACAATAATGGAAGGATGGCCAAACAAGAAAAAGCAATCCTAGAGATATTTGATCTTTCACATTCTTTGAAAAGACGATCCCTACCCCAGAGAGAAAGATGAGCATGAAAGGGATAAAAGTGAAGAGCGAATAGAGAATTTCACCCTCTTTTGACTAATTACTAATTACTAAAACTCATTGAAGATATCTAATAGGAGCAGAAGTTTGAAAATAACAATAGAGCATAGTGATCCCATGTTATGATGTATGTAATCAACTTATACATAGATAAACACTAAACATGCTACAAATACACTTGAATTATTGATTGCTCCCAAGACCTAACAGAAAAGTAGAGTTAATTCAAAAACAGAAGGCTTGGGAAAAGGCCAGGGAATAAGATAGGACTTCCAATTATAATATAGTATTTGTCAAAAGTTAGACTAGTACTAATGTTAAGTCTGTATAACCCAAAAAAGAAAAAAATATACAAATGGGTCAATACTGAAACCAAACCCTGCCTTTCAGTCAAGAAAATTTCAGCAACAACGTTAAAACAATCAAACTACAACAATTTGAGAAGAAGAAGACAGGGAGCTTTGCGAAATCCGAGTGCGAAATCATAATTGAGCACCAAACACTAATCGGACAACACCAATATATTAATCAATGAGATTGATGAAGGGATAAGGGGAGAAAGTTTTGAGAACCAAAATGGTCTAGGGTTTTCGATTTGGGGAAAACTTTAAAATTGGATATAAACGGTGGAAAGGGAAGAAGATGAGATAAGAAGAAGAAGACAGGGGGAGGCGGTGGCCGCCAGTGTCGGTTAAGTCGGTCGAGAAGATGAGGGAGAGATGAGTTGAGAAGAAGAGAAGAAGACGAATTGAAGAAAGAGGAAACTATATAAAATATATGGTTTTTTTAGAATTTTTAATATATATACATATAATTTTTGATATATAATATGTATAATATAAAAAATGTAATATATAATATATATTTTAAAAAATAAATAAATAGGCGATCGGTTTCTCGATCGGTTTTAGTTCAACCAGTGAACAACCACCGACCCGAGAAACCGATTGCACTAAAAAACCCGATTGAACCGCACCGTTTGTGGTTCAGGTCGGTCAGTTCTTGCACAACCCTGCACCTTTTGAGCCATCTTCACCTCTCATCAGTATGGTTTTCAGGAATGGGTTCAACTTTTTTAAAACAGATGGAATGTAGTCTCAGAATTGCATTTAATACATCATGAAACTGTCTACTAACTGTTTCACCAAACTTGACAACTTGCTTTTTGAATACCCTATTTTTTACATTATGAGCAACATTATGAAGAAATGAGATGACATGTTCTTCATAAGTTGAATTCTTACTATCCTTTAATTTACCCACAGTTTTTAGTAAATTACAAAGCTTTGCAAAAACTCTCCTATCCATCCTAATGTTGTCAACAGCTTGAATGTTATTTTGGAAAACCATTTTCTCCAAGTTCAGGTTTCTTAGGGTTGCCCTAGCGGAAAACTTACAAGCATAAGTTATACTTCCCCTACCTCTTCTCTTAACCCTCCTCTTTAAAATTAAACCTATGGCAAGAAACATCATCATGAAGAACATGCTATCCATCTGCCTCAATTGCAATATAAAAACAATGACCATATGCATCTTCTTTCTTAGAGAAAATCGAGCCATAAAGCCTAAACACATTATTTGTCAATAACTGCTATGATATGCAATATGAAATGCCTAATCATGAAATAACCGTTTATAATTATTTGTCTCAATTTATTTTAAAGAAGTTTCAGCAAATTAGCAAATGTTTAATTACAGTTTATGTAATAACATTGTATAGCATTTTGCATTAGAGTTAATGAAATTTTTCCTTATTGATTTCAAAATGAACTTACTTACAATATTCAAAATATAGTGCATTCTTAACCACTCTTTAAGATAGTTGAAAACATTATATCATTACTTTATATTGCAGTAACTTGGATTTACTTTACTTTACTTTACTTGAATTAATATTTTTTTGAAATTTATGCACTAATCTACATAGGATCTAAATAATTGTGTTTTACTTACAATGTTTTTCTACAATTGACTTCAATTTACATGGCATTTTATTTTGTTCATAATTTTATTTTACTTAAAAAATAAATTTAAATTCCATTTTTAAAAAAATTTATGCACTATTAATAGATAGTTAACACAATCAGTATTTTACTCACAATGTTTTTCTCAAAATGACTTCAATTTACATGGTAGCGTACCTTGTTCAGTTCTTTACTTTACTTAAATTATAAATTTAAGTTCAATTTTTAAAAAAAATTTGAAAATTTTTACATATTTAACAGAATTAGTATTTGAGTTACAATTTTGTTCTAAAATTTAGTTCAATTTATATGGCATTACCCATTTTCTCAGATTTAAACTTTTCCCCAAATTATTTATGGCTGAACCCTAACCCAGAAAACCTAACATCGATTTTCGATCAAACTCTTCCAACCCAACTAATTTTTAAAAGTGTTATATATGCAATTTAAACAATCCAATTGAAAAAAATACGAAACACTCAAACAAAAAACTCAAAAACACTAATAGAACATGGAAAAAACCCAAATTTTTTCGAAAAACTTACAGTTTCTATTAAGCAAACTTTGACCAACTATCCCACAAACGCAAACGGCACAGGAAACGACTGTGAAGTTGCAAATTTTGGCCACACAACGAACCAGAATCGAGAGAGGAAGAAGAGAAAATATGGGCAACTATGGTTTTTGTCGAAAGAAAACTGAGAAATGGTTTTTTTTTCGCTTTTATATTTTCTGACCTTGGTATAAGCTGTAATTCTTGACAACTTTGATGGCAACATCGTCCATAAGGGTTAAAATCCAGGAGCATTTTTGCGAAAAAATTTTACATTCCTTCGGAATCTCAGATAACCTAAGGGATTCCCCCAAATCCGACGTGGCACCCAGAATCCTCTTCCCCCAGAATCTGCAAACCCATTAACCAAACATGAGTATCCGAGATTCCCGAAGGCAGATTACGCCTTTCATCTGGGATACTCCCTAACCAAACGGCTCCCTAGTACAATTTGCCTTTTGTTTTGGAACATGTGCCAGACAATCTCATATCGAAGTCCTTACTCCTTAGGCAATGGTCATTGGCCTAGGCTACCAATAATCTCCAATATTATATATACGAATAAAGAAACAAATTTATACTCAATTGATTGAAAAAAAAATTCTTTGAAAAATAAGAAGAACTTTTATTATTACCACCTCAAAACATCAAACAGAGGAGTTTAAGGACCTCACCAAAAAGGACCATTACAGTTGCAAACATAAATGAAACAAAACATGATTACCCTCAACACATAATTGGAGGAAAAAAGGCTACCAAAACACATCGACCTCCAATCCATGCATCTGAGACCGTTGCTGCCCAGACCAATTAATCAACAAGGAATTTTCAGCTTCAGTCTGGGCTTAAATTTGCGCATGAATTGTTGATCTATTCAGACTTACTACAATCAAACACAATAGACATGGGCTTTTTTAAGAAGAACAAGAATCTAGAGCATTGCTGTCTTTAATTGGACAATGTGCAACAAATTTTGGGCAACAACTTATAAGAGTTGCAGTTACAGAGATTATGCAACATCTTAGCAATGTTTTACAGTATTTGCTAATATTGTTGTCTAAATTTTAATAAATACAAATAAGAACAAACAAAGTTGGTATACAAAACCTTTGATGGAAATAATAAGACTGTGAAATATATTTAATTCAATGTAATTTACATCATTGTTTAAGAATCAAACCAAAACGATGCTAGGGATAATCGCCATAGGGGTGAACCTCAATGTCAATGTCATATAGTGCCTTAAGTTCTTAAAAAATCTTCATGTTGTCTCTACCGTCGACAGATTTTTCCAGTTTTGTAAGAGCAAGTCTGGATGCCTGTCTTTCCCGCTCCCTGGAAGTCGGCTCTTTCTGTTTTTCTAACTTCCTAAGAGTAGCCATTTGCTTGTGAATGTCTGTGAGTGAAGCTACACCAGAGAGCTTTTGTTTTTGTTGTTGGGCCTTCAGAATGGTGCCTCCGAAACATGCTTTTAACTCTGCCAAACGTGCCGCCCTTTTTGGTGAAATTTCGACACGGAGTGTAACATTGCTTTGATCTGGCTTTGGCACTTGCGACGGGTGGCGTTGAAAGTTCAGACACGGCTTCACAAACAGAGATTCTTGGAGGGTTTGGGGTTTGGCCAAGAGTTTTGGTTTTGGGATGGGCGGAGAGTAGGGTTTGGGTAAGTCGGTTGTTGTTGGTGGACATGGGTTTACATGGAAAAGTGGTCTGAATCTGATGGGTTTTTTTGGTTTTTGTTTGTCAGAGATTTGGCTTTTGGGGAAGATTATTGGCCACGACTTCTTCCACCGACATTAACTTGATTTTGGGTGGTGGCCGATTCTCAAAAAAGGGTGAAGGTGGGTTTTCAGGGTTTCAATTACACTAAATTTCAATAGTTTCTTCTCAGAACCAGATGGCTATGTTTCTTCCCTCAAACGACGTTTCTTATCACCATCGCCAACCTTAAACAATTCATCAATGATTTCACAAACTTCCACATTGTTGTATCTATTTAACACACCCAAAACAAAACTTTCACGCTTCCTGATCTCCATACCCTCTACTGTAAACTTTGTAAAACAAGAAAGTATGGAAAACTTCTGAGATCAATGAAAAATATATATGAGAAAAAAGCATAGGGATGTCAACGGGTAGGGTACCCGTACCCTAACCCTATAAAATTTCAGGGTACCCGAACCCTATATATACCAGGTATTTTTTCAATCCTCCTACCCGAACCCTACCCTATAAAATTTCTACTACCCATTAACTATCCGATACCCGATAATTACCCGATTAAATTCAAAGTCAAAGTCAACAAATATAAATTAAAACTTAAAATTCGGTAACCATTACAGAAACAAAGAGTTAGAGAGCAAAAACAACCCTTCAACAACAATTTTCAGAAACATGATAGTATTCGGAAACATTAAATAGGTTGAATTACAATCCAAATACAAACTTAAAACAACAAATTTTGCATCCAATCAGAAATTACTCCAACTCATCAGTTTGTAAAATCATCATCTTCATCTCCAACACCAAAGGTGTAAGTCGATTCAGCCGTTGAATATTATGCAATCAAGAAAAGCAGTAAACTGGAAACAAGTTAGAACTTTTAGATTTAGGGCCTAAGAAAACAAATGAGAAGCCAAATGTTTTGTACCTTGTATACAGAATCCAAGAGAGCGGCGGTGCTTCACTAAACTAGTTGAAGATGACAAGATCCAAGCGGATAAAGAAACAGTCAAATGGGTTTCCAAGATTTCAAAACCCTTTTCTTCGAACTAACATGCTTGAAGATGATGAGATCCAAACGGATTGGGGAAAAATACTAGGTTTCGTTTAAGAGAATAAGAAGATTAGAAGGAGGAATGGAGGATGAGGTGAGAGGCAGAGAGGGTGAGCGGCGGGTTCGTTTGGTTTTCAAAGGATAGGGTTGAGAGTTAGTAGTTACTGAGTTAGAGATAGAGAGTATTTGTTGATTAATTTTTTTTTTACTTTTACGGCAAAAAACAAAGAACATATAAATTTTAGGTTAGGTTTTATCAAATATAACATTTAGTTCAGATGGTTAGTGACAACTAACACTATTTTTTATATTTTCAAAATGTCCCAGGTTCGAGCTTCACAACTAACATGTATATATATGTGTTATATCAATATTTTATATATTATTTCATATATACATAATCGGATTCGGGTTACCGATACCCAAGGGCTGATACCCGTGCCCTACCCGAACCCGAGTCGGGTATTAAATATACTACCTGAACCCGTCTCGAACCCTATAATAGAATACTCGAATCCTATGTTATCAGGTCGGGTAGGCCCGGGTACCCGTTAAGAATATACTTGTTGACATCCCTAAAAAAGCAGGGTTTCTGATTGCGCAAGTAACTTGGTTTTGTTGCTTGTATCATGTGGAAAACTGGAAGTCCACTTATAACAACGGTCGACTAGTGTTGTTTCCGGTGATTTTCGTCTGATCTTTCTTTTATTTCTCTCCTAAAAAAATAATCAAATAAAAAAGGGTAATATTTTTTCATTTTTCCTATATTATTAATTTATTATACACAATAAAAATATATAAATATATTCGGTATTGAAAAATACTAAATTAGAGTGAGTTAATGTTTTTATTCAATCAACTTTTGAAAAAAAAATTTCATATAAATTGAACACTATTATGTTTTAAAGAATGCTAATTAATATTATCGATTTTTATATGAAAATTATTTTTTTAGATCAGAAAATTATTGTGATGAATAACTTAATAGAATTTTTGAAAAGAAAAAAAAAAGAAGAAGAAAGAAAGAGCACACTCAATTTATACAAAATATCATCCCTAAAAGAATTTCAATTTTCATATCTAAAACACATATAACGATAATCTCCTTTCACGGGGGGTGAGACGTGGTTTAATTGGGGGCGACACTTGTGCCCCCAAGTGGTTACCTAAAAAAATGGTTATTTATGTAATAACTCTCAAACTTTTCAACTTTATGCTTTTAGGTTCTTTCTATATTTCGTATAAGCGCTTTAACTTAACTTATTTTACATTAAGGCCCTTATACATTTACCTTTAATGCAATTTCATCCTCAAACTCTTTTTCATACAAGTTGGTCTTTTGATTTCATTTCTTTTATTTTTTACTTTTATTTAATTGGGTCCTAAACTTCTTTGAAAGTAGTGTAAACACTATAATTATAATAGTATAAAAGTTGCACTTTTATGCGGCAACTAAAGCAATTAAAGGTAATTTTAGAATTTTTAGCTATTAATTATTCATCATGTCAAATAAATATATGACAAAAATGCCCTCATCTAAAAAATATAATTATTACAATCTACAAAATATTTATAATATGTTATTTTATTTTTTCTAAAACCCTATTAAGTTTCTAATTCTAAACTTTACCCTTCAAATAAAGTCAAATATTATTATTTGGGGCTAAACACTATTAATTTGTAACTAAATATTACAAGCAGGGCGGCCTGCGTTGCGCTGCAGTCATCTTCTTATTAGGGCTATATTTTTTGTAGTTGTTTAAGTCGGTTAGTAAGAAGATATTGCATTGGCTATAAGTTAATCAGTTAGGAGAAACTCATACATCGAAACAAATAATTCGCATATATAAAGCAAAACACATGACCTCTCTTTCATTCTAAAAGTGCATTATCTTAATTCTGCTCCATCTCTAGGTAATTCATCAAAATAAAACTAATATTCTACTCCTCCATCTCTAGATTATTCATCAAAATAAAGCTAATATTAATTGTTGCTTGAAATGTATGTTGATCATCCAAACAAACATAGTACGCTGCAGTCATTTTTTAATCTTGATTGCTCTTGTTGAATTAATGAATTCGGGTAGGTGAAAGAATTTGGCTTCTACATAAGGAATGCCTAATTTTTTGTAGTCAAGGAGCATGTATAGTTGTGTAGGAAAATTGAATTAGTTGAGAGCATTTGCAGGAACATATGTAATTTACACAATGCATCACAAAGTAATTGTACTTAGCATTGGCCAACTATAATATAAATCTAAATAAATCCAGATTTACCTCAAAATGTTGCGGTGAGAAGTGAGAGCCCTCCACTTTAGGTTATGTCATCCTAAGACGCTGCGAAATTAAATTGAAGGATCTTATTAACGTCCATTTGGAAATTTTAGGAAACAGAACGGAGTTCATGTGAAACTAATTCAGAGAAATGTTAGGGAAGAAGAAACCCACCCAAATAGAAATGAAGACGAAAGGAAAACAGAACTGGAATGTCAATAGTTTACCCATGAACCAACCATTATTGAAGATACATTTATAGCACCAGTCCTTTGGAATTCAGTTAGAGGAGTTGAACCGATAAATCCTAATATCCACACACAATTAATATGTAATTAAAACACACTTAATCATAAATATAAAAATAGTAAATTACAAAAAAGGGCAGCATGAAAAGTAAGGGAGGAAATTCATCGAGGGCCTTTTTAGTCACCCGAAAAATGAGAAAAGACCAAAAAAAGCCAAAAGGAGCCACCACATTAATCCTCAATTTGGCTTTTAAGTAATTTCCATAACCACTAAAAATAATATATAGTATATATATTTGGGGCTAAACACTATTATTATTTGGGGCTAAACACTATTGATTTGTAACTAAATATTAAATAAATATTGCACCCATACATGCATCCATTAGGTATTTCCTTATTAATTTAACTCATTAATACCCTGTAGGGATGATTTGTAACACTTTTCTATTAGTCTTTGAATTGTGAGCATACAAATTATTATGTGTACAAATGATAGAGAGGATGGCGATGGAGCGCGGCTGGGTATTTGCTTGTTTAAGGTAATAATAACTTCAGCATAAAGACTTACAAAACAAGAGCTTTAATTTGCATTGAACCAATTTGCTCATATCTTTAATCTTCCAATATCAGTCTTATAAAAAGCAGAAAATACTTGAAGTGTTGGCTTATTTGACAATAGCAAATTCCTTCCATGACTGATTCAAAAAAAACCCAAATGTGTTCTCATCATTACACCACATGAATTTAGTTGTGCGAATTGCCAATCACAAATCCACAAGTTCGCTTTGGGACACAACCCTTAATATCCAAAAAAGAAAAAGAATGTAAATTCCCCAAAATTTAGAAGAATATATAAAAATAACATAAAGAATGTGTTCATTTTCTTGCTCTTATTTTCCAATTACAATATTCATACAATAAACAATCTAGAAAATCTATTAAAACCATACTAATATTACAATTGCTACACGGGGACTCAAATGCCTCTTAATCCTGTATATATAAATTGTTTCAAAATTGGTAGAGATCATCAAAAGAAACCTTCATGATCTCCTTACAACAGCAGTGGCAAAGAATGGATGATGACTGAACTCGAAAGAAACCTTAAGTGATGGGTCAAGAGCTCCTAACCGACATATGAGATTTAAAGCAACGCTGTTGTGCTCTGCGACCTGCTCTAGTCTTCGGAGTTCGGCCAATCTGTCTGGATCATTGGAAAAACTACTCTTGACCTCCTTTGCTATCCTCTGAGCATCCTTGAAGTAATTATACATAGCTAGTGTCTGGATAGGAAGTAACTCCATCATGTTTGGAACGTAAGATGTGAAACAGATGAAACAAAGAAAGAAATGGGAGGTAGGGGTATGATGGCGGAGAATATCTTATGAAATACTTACAGAAAAGCGAGCATGGGTTGTTGATTCCTTGAATGATGGATATGATACGTGATCGGGAATGCAGGCTCTTTGTAAAAGCTCAAAATGCTGAATGAATTTCTGGATAGAATTTAGCATGGGTGAGAATATAACTCGACAGAATAAATGAGAATAGCTAGAACAATATGATAGAACAAATTCTCAAGGTAATAAGGAGATCTTCTAATTCAAAGTCTTCTATTGATCAGTCCAAAACTGATATATATAATGCCACCATGATAACAACTAAAAGATAAATATTCATATTATCCTATTTGTGCACGCATGCATTTGGAGGAAACTTGATACTCACCTCTTGCTCCGTATTGAAGGGGCTTGGACTCTGCAAGACCATAATTTCATTCCTCAAAGCAGCAAGCATCTGGAAAGAGACTGAACAGATTAATAGAAAGCATGAGCTGAATAAAACACTGAAATGAAAGATTGGCAGCATCTGCTGGTTATATAATACATGTTCAGGACAATTTTTTTATTAAATCTTCTTTTCAGAAAGCTGCAGATTTGACCAAATGACTATAATACATCGCAGACTTGAACTGGACGAGGAAGTCACACAATCAGGGTAAAACATGGCAATTTTCAAAGATAAAAACAAATGTTATTACCATTGTAAGCCCTTCAGCAAGACATATATAGCATTGAAGAAACAAGACCACTGGTGGGATCCGAGATTCCCTGGCCAATTCTTTAGGAGAATCCTTTCTCTTCTTTCCCTTTCGTTTAGCTGATCAAAATAGAAATAGAACACATTTAATCTACAAGCACCATATAGCCAATCTCATAGGATAATGAGTAGCAAGTTCAGTTACCAGTATCATGGCTGACAGCGATCTTAAGATGAGTTTTCTCTGCAAGCTTAATCAAGACGGCATATAAATACCAATATACCATGCAGTATTCGCTGGCAGAATAGAGTTCCAACTCAAAACCCAACATAAGAAATCGAAAAGCTATCCAGTAAGTTTGCTCTTCCACCCAAACGAGGATGTGTTGGAATATTTTCATACGTATATTCTGCAAATACACGGAAATTTTTGTCAAGCATCAAATTAGAACAAGGATTTAACTTTAGAGGCTAGGTAAATAAAAGGAAGCTCAAGGGAGCAACAGAAGGAAATTGATAAAAGGCGCCCTGCTAATGATCCAATGCAAACATGATCCATTTTAATAGTTAAACTCTAAAAAATAGATTTAATTTACCTTTCTTATGAAGTTTACTTAACAGTATCATATTGTTTGTCTTAGTTGAAAAACCAGGTGCTGCTGCTTCCGTAGGTTCACAATAAGTATTAAGTAGCCAACAGAACATTGCTAGCTAAAATTATTACAGTTAATAATCAGCAGCCTGTAATGCTCACCCTGAAAACATTAAGTGTGCGTTTGGTTTGGGAATGTTACATTCCCATGGGAATGCTGGTATGGGACATTTGGTTGCACAAAAAAACATTCACATAGGGAATGTGGTAATTACCACATACCCACTAGTCTGGGAATGTGGATGGGAATGTCATTCCCATACCTATTCATGTGTTGTATGCTTTTGTGCCCCTCATTTAATTTAATTAACTATCGTTTGAAGAGGAAAACATTACCAGTCAATAAGGGTGTATTTATTGGTCTTGAATAATAAACTTAAAAGTTTAAAAAGAGAACTTTGAAATAGAGAAATTAAGAAATATGAATGATTCTTAAAGATTACTTTTCCCCAGATTTTAACTTTGAGGCAGTATGAAAGGATTTTAACTTTGAGGTAGTATGAAATTTAGGTTTATTAAACCTTCAATTCTTGCTCCACAAACCAAAGAAAAAATATGTTGATGAAAAGATTAGTTCACACAAGGAAGACTTACAGAAAAGAGGCAATTCTAACCCATTAGAATGCATTAATTTGACAATCTATTTGATAAGCTACTACTTTTGTTAATTGTAAACCACAAGAGGGGTGGGGTGGGGGTGGAAAGCAAACAAAAAAGAAAGAGCAACACACCTCATCGTTTGAACTGCTTGAGGCTTCTCCAAACTCATTTCTAAAAGCAAGCTCCAGCTGTTAATTGAAGATAAAGAAAAAATAAGAAAGCCAATTCTAAAAGCAATTGAGCCATGTTAGCCAAACAAGTCAGGAAAAAGCTAGATTTACTAAATAAGTTGCTGAATTTTTACATAGCCAAAGTGTACATAACTAGAGCAGTGCCAGAGTGAGATAACAGAGAAGAAAAAGAATTTCATAATTTCCAATTTTCTCATTTCCTGGGTGGAAGACGAAATAGAGCAAGCCCTTTGAAGATTCATTAAGCAAACACTTGAGGAAATTATGAGAGCAAATATGGTAACCATCTGGACTACTTATTCCTCGAAGATGTCATTGGTACAGCTAGGCATTCAATGTCAAAGTTGCAACAAATACAAGTAGCAAAGCTAAAGTAGTCCAAGAAGATGTAAAACAGAATAAAACGCATGCACAAAAATACACTATGTAAGATTGAAAGAGATATAAAGTAGACAAATCAAGAATGACTTGCATTTGGAACTAGACATGGTACAAACCTGAACATAGATAACACGCCAATCTTGCAAAATTTTCCCAAGCTTGCGCCTTTGCCAAGCAGCATTTGTACAAAGTATTTTCAGCAAATTCATTACCAACTGCAATAAATAATAGCATTGCACAGATATTAGATAAAAGCAATAAAGCACCTTGAGCAAGAGGCAGAAGAATGCTAAAATTATTGGGCTTACTGTAGCACACTAAGAATCCTATCCAGGTTGAGATAAATAGAACCATATTTTCCAAAGCTTGAAAGTGAATTCTCATATTAAATCAGTAAACCTTAGAATTGTGATCAGGAGAATAGCCTGATGTTCCTAGCTCCAGACAGGAGAGGTGCATAATTGTATACACCATCTCAAAAGCTGGATTCGGTCGAGAATATTATCTCAAACAGGTAGCAGAAACAACAGTGAAATGTATAGCATAAATGATAATCCTCCTAACCTGTCCAAGTTGTACAATATATTCATTCTTCTGAATATCATGGTTCTTGGCAGCTTCCGGCAATGCAGAAGCTTTAGTTATCACTGTAAAGATAGGATCACGTCCATAGAGTTTCCCATCTTGAACCAGCAGAAGCTGTTCAACAATATTCACAAGGTTAAGAATCCAAAAATATGATAGTAAAGATCAAGTATCTTCAATTTAGCAAGAGACAAAATTAGATAAAGAAAAATATATCCCAAATTGTGTTAATGTGTAATCAACAAGTATATCATTTTGTAAGGTGTATAAAATATAAAAGTAGGGGATAAAAAACTGCAGTACAATAATAATATTACTAATATCTTTCTATGCTGGACTTCCATCTTAGTTTTCTTCATCTATCTACTTCTCAAGAGCAGACGAAATGCTTTTATGAGTGGAATTTTGTGTTTGGATAAGAGATGCCTTACGTTAAAATAATTACTGAGGCATCTTTCTTACATGAAGGAAAATTGGAAACATTGATACAAAAAGAAGGAAACTAACTCCACAAACAAGAAGCACCATATGTTGATTAGAATACTGATATATTTATTTGTGTGTGTGTGTGTGTGTGTGTGTACATTATATATATAAAAGATGCTTTACGTCCTATAGAACATACTTTCTGTTCCATCAATAATAAAGATTATAAAGGCAACCAATGGAAAAATCGCATGAAATTTATCCTAATACAATGTAGAAACTGAGCACATAAAGGGCTCACTAATGAGTCAGATTAAAAGACCAGGAGATCTGTCCAAACGCAAAATGAAAGAAGATCAGAGGGTCTGACCTGCAGATGAGCTCTAGATACCAAATCGGGTTGAGACTTCTGGAACTGAACCACAAAGTGCAGAAGACTTTCTAAATTAGGATCCAATGAGTAAGAGCAAATGACATCTAAATGCCGAAGAAGTTTTAAAAAATATTGAATAGCCTGCCAAAACACCATGAAAAAGAAAATATTACCATATTGAAAGTATATAATACAAAGACATCAAAATTATTTTACACAATTTGTACCTTTTTCCAACTAAGAATTTTAATTGCACGAGGCGGAGTGGGGGCAGATAGTCTACTGTTCAACGTAGCATCAAACCCAATTGGTTCACGACCAGAAGCAGTTGTTTTGTCTTCAATATCATCTTCACAAGATTCAGCAGAACAAGACCTTAGAAACTCTGCTGAGTTAAGAATAGATTCAAGCTCTGATATACAGGAAGCTATATGTTTTCTTGCCAACTCCAAACCTCTCCCTTGGGGCCGCTTCATACAAGTAAGAACATGGAAAAAATGCTGAAAGCAGAAGAGAAGCCAGTGAAAATTATAGTCAGGTTAAAAAACATAATATCTTGGAATTTGCAGGTCTATGTAACCAACATTCTAAGTTTTGACTGTCAGGCAAACATAAGATTACTGGAAAGGAGTTCAATTAAAGAAAATATTCTAAAGGCATGCAAATCTTCAACATAAAAACACAAGTAATGGACAGAGAGGCGTGCTCTTATTTACTGAAATTATGAAAGAGTAACACAGATAAAGACCTTACGAAAACGTAAGCGACACAACAAAGCTTTACAGAATCCTTCTTCCAGATTGGGATTGGACTGTAAAGGCTCTAAATCTGCATGCACCAAGCCACTTATTAGTCAAAACTAATATTCTAATGATCATTAAGAATAGTTTGTGCTAGAATTTGAGAGTTAAAGATACGAAACAAGTGAAATGCACAATTGAGAAGAACAAGTTACAAAGACATCTTTTTTAAGAGAAGCCCATTAGATGGAATGATTTAAATACTGCACATATCTTTTAAGAGAAGCTCACCTCCAGTCCAGTCATTGGATTGTACAACCTACTTTTACAATTACGTCTAAACCTGGAAACATATGTTACTGTTTTCTCATGTTTTCTTCATCATATTACCCTCAAAAGAATAAGAGATCAACCTTCATAAACTGACGAATCACAAGTAGATTTGTCTTACCCAAGACCAAAACTAAAGGCAGTTGCTGCTATAATTTTACCCAATTATCACCTTGTCTGACAAATTATAAAAGAGTTTATTGCAAAATCTAATTGCTGTTAAGGAAAAATTACAGATGCCGTGCATATCAATTGCAAGAAAGATCTCAAGTACAACAGAGCATGGTGAGCAATGCAAATGAGGAGCTAAGGTGATGATGAAGTACAATTTAATCTATGAACTCTTCGATTCTCCAGAGATAAGGCTTCCCTCAGTAAAAGCAAAAAAGAAATGATAAGGCAAGTCAGGAGATAACTACCCACTGAACTTCTTTTCGACGAAGCAGCTTTACATACACGCAACTGGCGGGATATTGTCTCTTCAACAGTATTCAACATCGACAAGCACTTTTCATCTCCATCCCCATTTAAAGGAAGACCATATGTCATTGTAAAAAGATCCTCCTCCTGTCAAATATTGAATGCATTCAGTTGATCATGTATTTTGCTGACTATATGAAGAACTAGAATCGATGAACAAAGAGTGGATGAATACAATACAAAGTTACAAACTCTTTTGGCACCAGACTGTGACAAAATATTTGAGATGAATAGCATATGTCTTCCAAAATAATTTTGCTTAAGAATAATGTAAAAACTGAAATAAATGAACATTTTCCGTTCAGAGAAAAGGCAAAAGGAGTTGTTGGAATACTTTACTTCATGTGTACGTGCATCTGAAACAACAGACACAACTGCCTTGCAGGTTGCGCGTGTAACTCTGCAATACGAATGCAACAAGGCGTGTGAAGCTGTCCTATCAAGCCTCAGAAGATAGATACATGAAAAGACAGTTTGTGCCAAGGAATGACCCGTATGCCATGCTGCCTGCCATGAAAGATTGATTACAATTTAGATGAAAGAATTGAAATAGAACAAGTTGAGGGCTATGTTGCATAGGCACAACGTGATTTACTAGAACATTATGGATCCAGAATCATTATTCAGTGAAGCAGTTAACTTTTATCTTCATTTCCAAATAAGCAGTAAACACAAACAAAACAGCCATATATGTTCTATATCGTGTGTAAAAAGAATAAACTGAAAATGAAGAGTTAATACCTCACAAGCTAGAAGATGGTCCATGATATCAATAGTGCATTGTACATCAACAGTGCTATCAAGGCTAATTGGAATAGGAGCGACACCATTTTCGATGGCCTCATCAATAGAATAGTATCTACAAACAATACCAGAATCCATCTTTGGATCCATTATCTATAAAAATAGACAAATACGTGTTAATAAATGCCAAAACGACTACATATTTTAAACAGAAAAAAAAAATAGATAGAAAACATATGCACTGGAAAAACTTTGCAGAAGTAAAAAAGAAAGGAGAACATCAGTAAAGTAAGTATAGATGGGAGAGTTTCTTATTTATGTCATATTTAATGGAAGCATTGACACTACTTGATGGTTGAGAATATGATCAAGCATGTAAGTAGCCATCGTAACAAAACCTTATTTTGAAATATCTTAATATTAAATATTCACAAAAGGAAGAAATTAGAATGTCAAAGCAGAATTTGCAACAAACCAGTACCACCTTAAGTAAGAAAATGACTACTTCCAACTCAATAATATAACTTAGAAAAGAGCTACTAACATTATGATTGACCAAGAATCAAGATGTTAGCAATACCTCTAATGCAGACATTGCAGCAAAAAGATTAAAATTATCCCCATGAATGAGCTCTCCATCTGTAAGACCTGTAATCACCGAACATTGCATAAGAGATAAGTGCTAACCCAATCATGCCAAAAAAGAAAAAAGAAAAGTTGAAGTAGTTATCACTTGAAACACCCACATTTGCACACCAAATTTTGTATAGCTTGACACAGCAATAATAACAGATTTTCATAACTAATAGAAAAATAAATGACAATACAACGTCTATACAAAGTCTACTTAATATCTCAACCCCCCCCCCCCCCAAAAAAAAAAAAAAAAAGTCTTCTTCAAGCAAACTGGAAAAGCCTTGAATTTTATAATGCCAATACCTTCTCTTTTCCCTACCTATTCTCACCCACCAAGAATATAACTTTCCCAAACTTCAAATTCTAAAGAAACCCCTCAAAATATATTACTCATATATATAAACCCCAGTGTTTGGTATTTCATTGTTAGATCTCCAATTAAAAAAACTCAGCAGAAAATAATAAATATCGAAAAAAAGGAAGAAAGAAACAGAGACAATACAAAGATTTCTTTTCTTTTTAAACTTTTGTATTTAAAACCAAACAAACAGAGGTTTAAGAGAGGGAACCTTGACAGGCGGCTTCAAGAAGAGGCGTAGCATCGGCCCAGACAGTGTTGTCGCTGGCTGGAATGGAGGCAAGCTTCGGTGCGTGGCCCTCCATGGATGCTTCTTCTGAAACAGCCTTATCAGCCATTTATTTCAAGACTTTCCTTTGAATTTTATTGCTTTGAAAAATTGCAAGAATATCTGCGCTGCTTTGGAACAGAAAACAGTGAAAGTCTTTCGACTTTGGTTTGATGATTCGATGTTTTTTTTTTTTTTAACTTTTAAAATTCTGTCTTCGGCTTTGGCTTCGAGACAAGAATCCTCGTAACCCAACAAAACTCAGGTAACTCGACACAACTCAGAAAGAGGGTTTAGGCCTTTAGGGCATCTTTTGGGTCAGGCCGGGTCCCCGCTTCAGTCATGACGGTCCATCTCAATTAATTTCTCATTATCATAAAATATATACATATATATATATATATACTATATACTAGTTTTAGTTTTCACGTGCGTCGCACGTGACCCAATATATTTAAATTAAATATTCTTACGAAATTTTGATATTCTATAAAATTTCGATTACCTCCTATAGACCATACACTATATTCAGTTTCATACCGGTTTAACAATCGTTTTAAGCAATCCTCAAACATAATAATGAAAATAACGAAGAAACTAATTTACTCTTTTCTATCTTTTTTTTTTAAGATCCAATCCGTTTTATTCTTATAGTATGCTTATTAGTTATCTAATTATAAAACATATTATAGATAAATTGAATAATCATATTTATTATCATCGTTAATAATTTGGATAAATAGTTAGAAATATAATAATATACGGAAAAAATAATATATAATGAAAAATTGGATTGGCTCATAATATAATAATATATATATAACATAAAGTCTAATTTGTTCTATATTTTATATGAGATTTTGCCTTATTTTAGATAGTCGTATGTGTCTTTTTACCCATATATTTCTCATATTTGCTATTTTTGACCCATTTGTAGCTATGTTTTAGGAAGATGAAGATTTAAAGCCATCTTGGATCAATTTGGAGAAACTATTGATTTTGTTTCATTTCGGCCCAACAGGCCCATTAGACCTGTTTGAGTCCATAAGCCCAAATTGCAAGCCAGATGTCTTGAAGTCTAAATCTGGTATATTTAGATCCAATTCGTTAATATGAAAGTCCAAAGAAGGAGTCCAAGTTCAATCAGTAAATTAAGATGCAGTAATGATTGAGTCTTGATGCAGTATTGTTAAATTTTATTCAAATGAAGACTTCACAAGAGCAGTTTTGGAAGAAAAGAGTGTTAATTCTATTAGGATCATCCTAAAAAGGGGTGGTTTTAGAATTCCACTAAGATGGTGCCACCTAATCAA
The DNA here is from genome assembly GCA_001974825.2 of Corchorus olitorius. NCBI lineage: Eukaryota > Viridiplantae > Streptophyta > Magnoliopsida > Malvales > Malvaceae > Corchorus > Corchorus olitorius. The sequence continues at coordinate 23,373 of AWUE01015728.1, read as the reverse complement.
ATCAAATCAAATTTGAATCATCATCAAATCCTAATTTACACCTTACCACACCTAATTAATTTTTATTAATTACTTAACCTTAGTTAAAATTGAATAATTTTTTAAAAATTTTATTTTAACTTCTTTTTTTTACTTGCACCGTGACTTTTTTCGATAAATTTTATTAATTTTTTTAATGAGGTTGAGTAATTAATAAAAATTTAATTAGGTGTGGTAGGGTGTAAATTAGGATTTGATGATGATTCAAATTTGATAAGATTTGATTAGATGGCACCATCCTAGTGGAATCCTAAAACCACCCCTTTTTAGGATGATCCTAATAGAATTTAATCTCGGAAGAAAATTCATAACTTTTGATCCAGAGCTCAGACTACAACTTTTATATTTACCTCGAGACCTAATTCTGCTGTTATGATGGACGATTTTGCCCTTAAAATTTCTGGACAGAATTTATTTTCTTTTAAACCGACTTAGAGAATTTTTTGGAAGAAAATTCAAATGCTAAAGATGATGTGGAGCATTCCTATTGGCCACGTTGGACTCTAATTAATAAGGATAATCTAAATTTCCATTATTTTAATAATCGAATAATTAAAATAATTTTTAATAATGGCAATTTAGAAATATTTTTATAAAAAAAGGATACAATCGGAAAACATAAAGTTTCCCCTTATTCGTACTTTTATATATAGTATAGATTATTTTTAGTGACTATGGAAATTACTTAAAGGCCAAATTGATGATTAATGTGGTGCCTCCTTTTGGTCTTTTTTGGTCTTTTCTCACTTTTCGGGTGACTAAAAAGGCCCTCGATGAATTTTCTCCCTTACTTTTCCTGCTACCCTTTTTTGTAATTTACTATTTTTATATTTATGATTAAGTGTGTTTTAATTACATATTAATTGTATGTGGGTATTAGGATTTACCGGTCCAACTCCTCTACCGGATTTCCAAAGGATTGGTGCTATAAATGTATTTGCAATAATGGTTGATTCATGGGTTAATTATTGACATTCCAATTCTGTTTTCCTTTCGTTTTTATTTCTATTTGGGTGGGTTTCTTCTTCCCTAACATTTCTCTGAATTGGTTTCACATGGACTCCGTTCTGTTTCCTAAAATTTTCAGGTGGACGTTGATAAGATAGCAGCGCCTTAGGCTGGCATAACCTAAAGTGGGGAGCTTTCACTTCTCACTGCAACATTTTGTGGTAAATCTGGATTTATTTATTGATTATATTATTTGATACTTAAATTTAAGATTTCCTTATTCCTCTTTTATTTTACAAAAAGTTTTTTTTATTTATCATTCCACTTCCTTTTTATTGAGATTTCTATTAGTTGCTTATATTTAGTATATTTCCATATTTCCAAAAGCACAGTTTGCCAATGCTAAGTACAATCATTTTGTGATGCATTGTGTAATATGCTCCTGCAAATGTTCTCAACTTATTCAATTTTCTTACGACAACTATACATGCTTCTTGACTACAAAAAATTAGGCCTTCCTTATGCAGAAGTCAAATTCTTCCACCTACCTAAGTTCATTAATTTAACAATTGCAATCAAGATTAAAAAAAATGACCGCAACGTACTATATATGTTTTTTTAGATAATCAACATACATTTCAAGGAACAAATAATATTAGCTTTATTTTGATGAATTATCTAGAGATGTAGGAGTACAATATTAGCTTTATTTTGATGAATTACCTAGAGATGGAGTAGAATTTAAGTAATGCGCTTTTAGAATGAAAGAGGGGTCATGTGTTTTGCTTTATATATGCGAATTGTTTGTTTCGATGTATGAGTTTCTCCAAATTGATTAACTTATAGCCAATACAATATCTTCTTACTAACCGACTTAAACAACTACAAAAAATATAATAACCTTAATAAGAAGATGATTGCAGCGCAAGCGCAGGCCGCCTTGCTTGTATACTATTATTATTTTTGTAACAAGGTGAAATTACTCATTGCTTCTTTCAACTTTTAACCTGGGACGACCTTATCGCCCCGTTTTAGTCATTTCTCAAATAGCTGATTACTTTAAAACCCTTTTAATCTTAACCTTTTTGTTTGAAATGAACTGTCCTAATGTGTCATTTTAACATTTTGGTGTGATTAATGTTATTCCCACCGTTTTCCCTTTCTTTTGGTGGTTTACACATGGTTAATTACTTAAAAAGACACATGCAGCTCCCTATGTCTTTCTACCCACCATGTCCTTTTATGTCATTACATTAGTTTTGTTAGTGTGTGAACTAATTAATGGCATTAATGTTTGATTTTGGTTGATTTTGGCATTAATGTTGTTTGGTCTCTGATCAGTGTTTTTGGTCTTTCCCCCTTCTCTAACACAACTATATGTTTCTCCCAAAATCAAGCATCAAAGGCAGCTTAGGCACAGAAGTACAAACGCCACTTTTAATTGAAGAATCATCACTCCCCTCTCTTCCGTTCTCTTCTCCTTCCCTATCCCTTCCACATTCCTTTCTATTTTGTTTATTCGGGCTTCATGCAGTTCGGGGTATTTCAAATCTACGTTAGATTTTTTTAGCCCCATCCCTTGGTGAATCGCTTCTGCTTCAACTCCATTCTGTTTTCCTATCGATTTCCCTTTGGTTGTGTTCAATGCATCTTGGTTGGCCGTTCTTATCTCCGATAAAATTCACAGGTTTGGAAACTATTATATTCTGAGTTATTGATTGAATCGAATTGTTTAATCTATTAAAGTGTTCTTCTCTAATCTGGGTATTCTGTTATTTACATTTTATGTTATTGTTTTTGTAGTTATATCTTATGAATGTCATCATTTTCTGCCTGACGGTGTGTGCTTCCAATTCCGTCAGCCTGAGTTTTAGGTTTTTTAAAATTTCAATTGCAATTGTCCTGATCTAATTCTGTTTGTCCATGTCTGTTACAAAAAAAAAATGAATGGATTCCTAGCTAAATTGTTTTGAGACTTTGTCCTTTGGAGTTATTGGATTGAAACTTCTCTTTCATAGCAATATCTAAAACAAGATTCTGCATCTTTCCCCTTAAAGGAAAAGAGAGAGACAAACAAGAAGATTGACATTGATCTTTATTTTACTCTATGATGTAGTGGAAAAAGGAGATGGCTTCGCAAGTAGGGCCTCCAGGTTACCATCTAACTCCGGATGCAAAAACCCAGGACTAAGTCAATCAAGAGAAATGAACGGAGAAGCGACTCCAGGTATAGTAGAGGAAATATGAGGAAATGATAACTTTTTATTTTGTTTTAATTAAATGAGCATTGTTTGAAAAATTTTTGTCTTTTTTCCTACTTGCAACTAAATGTTTGTTTCCATGTCCTTGGATTCAAGATTCTGCATTGTTGCTTTCTATGAGCAGGTTTTGAGTTTAAAGATTATTTCACGTTTCAGAATTTACAATTTAGAAAAGTGTTATTTTCAGGTTCAATTGCCAAATTTGGGTTGTCATTTGTTTATTTGCCATTCTCATTTTCTCCCTCCTATATATGGTAGACTATCAAGGATGACATTGGAACAATTCAGATTTAGAAGCCCCATAAAGGGCCTTTTTATGTGTCCCCCGAAACTATTGATCAACTCATTTCAAACCGTGGGAAGGGGGCATGGTTATACTTATTTAGACCCAAAATCCTTCCTTAATCCTTTTTAAGTTGATAGGTTTGATCATTATTTCAAAACATGAAAAAAATAATCACATGTTTATTTATTAGGTGGTACAAGTATGCATCGTATGGATTGACCGTCTTTGGTGTCTTTTTTATCACCAAGCATGCAATCCAGCTTTACTTTGATTCGGTTTAAAAGAATCACAGGTATGTTCACTGCTTCCTACACCGAATGATTCTCAATGTTCCATTTTATAACATCATTTTCTATTTAAAAGGTTTAACAAAATTGAGTTCATGTCTATGGTAAGAACATCCTTTCTCCTTTTGTTGAGACACCACATTGTTGCCTTCGCTGCCACCGCACCTCTCTCTGCTTATAGATGCGTAAGTTCCATATAGCTTTTTTTATTCGCTCACATTTTTAGCTTTCAATGGGTTCATGATCCATTTGATTGATTAGTGTTTTTGTTTTTTATGGTTCTTAACTAGCTCTATAGTAATAGTACTAAGCCACCAGCTGGAATTAACTAGAGCAGTTTTTGCAAACCTTTCAGGTTCAATGAATCTTTTTACGCTTTTTAGAGTCAGATTTTGCTTGATTCATTGTTAACCATGGAGTGTTGTTTGTTTACTCAATTCAAAGCTGCTTTAAATGATGTAATTGGTTTCGATTTGGCGAATACGGACTCTGGTGTTTTTGTCATGGAAGAAAAGGTAATTACAACTAACAATGAGAGATGTATATTTGACTTTTTATAATATTTTTGAAGTTATTCAAGTTTTTTTGTTTAGTGATATATGAACAAGATGCTTGGGTTTGCAATGGTCCTTTCTAATCATAAGGAGGAAAAGTTATAAGAGAAGTATTTTACTGGATATAATATTATTTTTATTGGTCGAGTGAAGTTTTAATATAAGTTTAGTATTCATTGTTCTTAAATTTTAAAATTTCTTACAAGTATGTTGGTACTAGGGCAACTGAATACATTCTAAATTCTGCAATTTTAATTTAGTCTTAGCTGGAATTTGTTTATATGTGCTTCATGTTGAGGTAAGAGCTCCTCATGGCGTCTCTCATCACTCACTCAGAAATTTAGCTTTATAGAGTTGATTGTTTAAACTTTATAGAGATGACTAATTAAACTTAGAATTTAGCGTACTTGAATTGTAACTTATAAGGAGCTATTGTGTACTTTAAATTTAGCATACCAAGAATGTTGGTACTTGATCCAATTTTGACATTTCGATTCTTCTTTCGGGGCTACTTTGTTGGATAGCAATTGACCAAGGTTAGTTCTTGCCTATTATTTCTGTTTTGTATCAATTTTTTCAGACAAATTGTGATTCTTTCTTACTTTTGCAAGCAGTTCATCCAAGAAATCAATTACAGTCACACACGTCCTGTAAGGGTGGCTTCTTTTTTTTAGATTTGTCTTTGTTGTGTTGTCTGATGATTTTTTTTTAGGTTAATCACTGTGCCATAGAGAGTTTGATGCCAGTTGTGGTGTTCTATTTGCAGGCAACTAGGTTTCCTTTTCGTTGCATGTGATGGTATAGTTTCTCAGGGTTTGAGATCCAATCACAGAGTAAAAGCCCCCCCGGCCCAAAAAAAAAAAACATACCACATCTTTCATATTCTAATTTTGTCTTCACAAATTCAACAGGGGAAGAGTATGAAGATCAAAGGACTTAGACAAAATCCAGTGCAGCACCAAGTTTAATTTATAAATTTAAACTTCTATGTTCTCAGAAGGTTTTTAAATAGAGACAATGTTTATAATTTCTCATGTACAAGCAAAGGATTTTCTATCTTTTACAGTCTTTTAAACTTTCAGATTGGTGACTTATCTTTTAGTGTTACCATACATTTTCCTGACCATACAAAATATAACATAATACATAAAAACACGCCCGCAGCGCAAGCGCGAGCTACCCCTCTCGTTATGATTATAATAATAATTATAATTATACCTACTATTAATTTTATGAGCAATGCCCTCTTTGAACGCCACATGGCGTTTTGCTTCTTTTACATGTGTTAATTGTTAGTCTCCTCAAGGTTTGTTTATCATCTTTGTATTCATTAAATAGTGAGTTTTATTATTATTATAAAATAATAATTCTATTATATATTATTATTAATTGTTTTGTTTATTCAATTGAACCTATTAAATAAGCACACATACCAAATAATATAAAATGCAATGAACTATTGAACCTAATAAATAAGCACACATACCAAATAATACAAAATGTAATGAACTATTGGATTTAAAGAAAAATACAAGCACCAAAATGACTATAAATAGACAATAGTTTTCAGAACAAAACTCACAAGACCAAAGGAAAAAAAAAGTGAAAAAGAAAGGAATGATGGTGGCTAAAATACACATTACCTGTCATTAAAAAAACAAAATGTATATAATTGCTTTTCAAAAAAAAAAATTACTTTCTTAACCAAATTTTCTTAGAATAACATCTAGATTTCTTAAAATAGTTTTCTTAGCAAAACTTATCAAATAGACCATCCGCACGCGAAGCGCGGATTGTGGAACTAGTCATATTTATTAGTATTATTATTTATTAAAAATAAATAATAAAAAAAACATATAGGAATAGTCATTACATCTTGACATTATAGATCAAGCCTCATGATTAACATATTAACAAGATTTTTGTGTATTTTTTCTTTCCAATTTGTGTGTGAAAATAAAATATGTGAAGTTAAACTTCTAGTACTTTAAATGCCATATTGAATTTTTCTTTTTGTCTTGTAATATTGAAATTTATATATATATATATATATATATATATATATACACGAGCATATGAATCATGTTTACTTCTAGAGAACCTTCTGGAGGTGATAGCATTGTTTCCGAATCAGTTTAAAAATAAAAAAACGAATCAAGTGGCCTGACAAACGGGTTCTTCGAAAGGATTGAGGTTGCTTTCATATAAGCATTCTGGGCTTCATATCTTTGGCCTTGATCCATGAAGAATTTAGCTAAGTCACAGAATCTGTGAAGTTATTAAAGATTACTACCAGCAATTTAAATAGTACCAATACGCATAGTAATAAAACAAACTCTCTGATCAATGATACGTTTCATATGTTCTTGAAGTTGCACCCCTTGTTGGTGGTAAGAAGTTCCCGTATACACACGATTTCTTGAACTTCAAAAGACGTCTCAGATCCTTTACAGTGTGTTTGGATAACTTTTTTGAGGGATCAGGAAAGGATGGGAAAGGAGGGTTTTTCAATGGAAAGGAAGGGAAAGACCAATCCTTGTTTGGATAGTGTAAGATATAAAAAGTAAGGAACATGAGGGATGATCACCTAGCATTTTATAAATAAAAGCTTTGTTGGTACTTGTTGGTACTCCAAATTGGAGTACCAGAAAAGATGGACTTATAAGGATCTTGGAGAACCAAAGTTGATCCCTCAAGACCCATGGATCAAATTTAATTCCAATCCAAACATGGAACTTTAGCCAATAATACCTCCCGTCCTGTCCCGTCCCGTTAGTAATCCTTTGTTGACTTCTTAGTGCAGCTTCAGATCTGGAATCTTCCGCACATTTTTTCATGGCTTCTTCGTCAGACTTCATACATCTTTCTTCTAGCTCAAGGAATCTAGCAGTGTCCCTTTTTCTAAAATAATTGGAGCACTCTTAACTTATATACCTATACAATGAAAATCCCAAGGCATAAGGCCTATACTATACTATATACTATTTGTAATGATAACCTTAAGACATAAGACCATGACACATTGCCAAAATTCATGTGTGACACTTATTTCATACTCAATGGTGAAATAAAAAAAGGGCAATTTATGAAAAAGCCCTCGTACATTTCAAATTCATGATATGTAGTCCCTTTAACATTTCTAAACAGTCATTCAAATAAATTTATTTTACATGAAAGCCTTCACACATTTATATTTTATGCGATTTAATCTCTAGACATTTTATTTTATACAATTTAGTCCTTCAATTTTTTTTCAATTTTTTTATTGTAACTCATTAATACTCTATAAAAATAATTTGAAATATTTTTCTATTAGTTCTTAAATTGTGAGAGTGAGAATTATCATATGTACAAATAATAATAGGTATCGCCGCAACAGAACGCGGCCAAGTAGTTGCTAGTATAACCATATAATATTCATCTTACAAGAACTAATGGATCATTTGATCCTTATTATTAGTATCATAGAAAGAACAATATGCAGTGCCCTTATTGTAACTTATCATTACAATTTATACTCTCAAGGGACAACCTTTAAAGCTTCATTGGTGGCACTTTATGCTACAACTAGTTTTTTGGCCCGTGTTTCGCTGCGGGGTCGAAAATTTTATAAAATTATTTTTGTAAATCTTTGTTAATCGGACATTTGGATAAAAAATAATATGATATTAAATAGATTGTCAATCGAAATCACAGTATTTCAAAAGCATTTTTTAGAATTGAAATATAAAAATTAGCTTTTGAGTCTTTCATGAAAATTGTAGATCATAAAATTACATTTCAAAAAAATGAAGTGTTAAATCGAGTAAGATAGAATTTGTAAAGGACTAAGTAGCATAAAATAAAAAAAAAGTATAAGGGTGATTTGATAACTAATTCAAATAAGAAAATATTTGTTAATTAATGAAGATCTTGAAACATAAAAAAATTCCATTTGGAATCATTCATGAAACTCGTAGATTATACAATAACCTTTTAACCGACACTTGAATAACTTTAATTGGACATGTGGATCAAAAATTATATGGTATTAAATAGACCAACAATCGAAATGACCAAATTTAGGAAGCATTTTTTTGAATTGACATAAAAATTTGCTTTTGAGTCCTTCATGAAAGTTGTAGATCATGAAATTACCTTTTAATAGACACATGAATCAACTTCATTGGACAAATAGAAAAAAGAATAAAAAAAATAAAGGTTAAACGTTAGATTAAGATAGAATTTGTAAAGAATTAAGTAGTATAAAGTAAAAAAAAGTATGAGGGCCATTTGATAAATAATTCAAATAAGAAAATGTTTGTTAACGGAGATCTTGAAACATAAAAATTTCCTTTTGAACCCTTAACGAAACTCATAGATCAAATTTAGCTTTCGGGTCCTTCATGAAAGTCGTAAATCATGCAATAACCTTTAAACCGACACTTCAATAACTTCAATCGGAGATGTGGATAAAAAATTATACGATATTAAATTAACCGGCAATCAAAACCACAAAATTTCAGAAGCAATTTTTAGAATCAAAACATTAAAATTGACTTTTGAGTTCTAAATGAAAATTGTAGATCATGAAATTACCTTTTAATAGACACTTGAATCACCTTAATCGGACAAATAGAAAAAAATACAAAAATAAAAGCGAACGCGTTAGATCGTCCAACCTATAATTGTAAAGGACTAAATAGCATAAAGTATAAAAATATGAGGATCATTAGATAAATAATCCAACAAAAAAACATTAGTTTATGGAGAATGAGACCCATAAATAGTAACTTTTTCACAAAGTTCCCAAAATACCCTCAATCATCAACCCAAATAACGAAAAAACTGAGCATGAAATGACCTAAATACCCTTGCTCATTTGTTCTTCAAAAGTTCAAATAATGAGATGAGAGGGTTGGATTGGGTTTTTTTGTCATTTCACTTCCTCCTATTATGTTTCTTTATTCATTTATTTATAATATATATATATATATATACACTAGTAAAGACACGTGCGTTGCACGTATGCTAATGATTTATAAAACATAAAAATTAAAATAAATATAATAAATGACAGTATTTTTTATCGAAAATAAATGGCATATTAATTTATAATATAATATGAAAAAAATAATTTTTATAAATCATATATAATAAAAATATTCAAATCTAAATGAATTATTAATATAATAAATAATATATGTTTAATAGTCTATGAAAACAAAGTTCTCATTGCTTATTTTTGTTGTTGATTTCCATGACAGTTGAAATGAACACAAAACATTGGAAGAAATTTGCAATTTTTATGATGGATTGAGGAATTCTTCTAAAGTGATATCTACTTCTTCCACTTGTTTTCTTATGATGAATTATTCATAATAAATAAATAAAAGTTACATAAAAACTTACCTAAATCAGTATATATGAGATTGTAATTATAGTTACACGTGTGTTAATAATTTGTAAATTATAAGAAATGAAATAACTAAATAAAAATAATAAATCGCATATTAATCTGTAATATATAACATAAAAAATATATAATAATTTAATCTTTATAAATCATAAATATTAAAATAATCCAAATGAAATAAGTATAAGTATATAATAAATATATAAATTATGCTTAATAGTCTATGAAAATAAACTTATCATTATAATTCTTTTCCACTTTAATCTTTTTGTTGACAACATTTTTTATTTTCACCAAAGTTATGTCATCATCTTCATCATCAATTGTGACTAACTTGACTTTTCTTGCAACTCTTTTTTTCTTTTTGGTTTTTCATATGCTTGTCTTGGCAAATCATTCATCGAGCATAATTAAATCTGCATCTACATTTCCATCTTTACTTCCATTAACCTTTTGCCTCTTCTTGAGCTTTCTCTTTTCCACGAAAATGTTGAGATGTGTCAACATTTTCTTCATCTTCAAATTTGTAATTTTGCAATTTCTTTGATCAACTCGGCATCTTAACCAAAATTATTAACTTTAAGAGAACAAAATTTGTTGTAGATATCAGTTTTTCTTGCAACTCCTTTTTTCTTTTTGGTTTTTCACATGATTGTCTTGACAAATCATCCATCGAGCATAATTAAGTCTGTATCTACATTTCTATCTTTACTTCCATCAACCTTTTGCCTCTTCTTGAGCTTTCTCTTTTCCACGAAAATGTTGAGATGTGTCAACATTTTCTTCATCTTCAAATTTGTAATTTTGCAATTTCTTTGATTAACTCGGCATCTTAACCAAAATTATTAACTTTAAGAGAACAAAATTTTGTTGTAGATATCAGTGCTAGTTCCACACCTTTTATTCTATTATACTTTATAATTTCTTAATTATATCTATATTATAAATCTTAAACTTGTTAAAATAAAACAATTTACCAAAAAGAAAAAAAATCGATCGAAACAAAACTTTTAGATAGTTTTCTATCCTTTTTATTCTCCCCTCTTTCCCGCTTCTCTAGCCTTCTAACTCTCTTTGTTGTAGATATCACCCATAGTTCTGAACCTTTTATTTTACTCTAAATTATTTATCAATATTATATGAATTTAAATTATGATAGGATGATACTAAAAATAGGTCTTTTTGCATTCCATTAAAATGATGCCACCTCATCTTAAAATTGTTAAAATAAGATAGTTTACCAAAAAGAAACAACCATTTGAACATAGGTATTGCTGACTCCAACCTTGCTGAACTTTTGGCGGTTGTTGAAGTTTTATCAATCATTATGGATGCTGTTGCTTTCCCATTATATAGAATTATGTTGGAGAGTGATTCTTCAAATGTTATCTCATGCATTACTAAATCTGATAGTAGGCCATGGAAGTTTAGTAATCTCTTTAATAGGTTGTCTAACTTGTTAGAGATTATCGGTCATGTTACTTTTGTTTATATTTTTAGGGAGGCAAATTTCTTTGTAGACTCTTTAGCCAAACTTGGTGTCTCAAGAATATCAAACTTGATTGCTTGGTTGTAACCTTCTCCTCTTTAATAAATTATTTATCCTTCAAAAAAATGAAAAAAACTTTCAATTTACCGAAAAGAAAAACATCGCTTGAAACAAACTTTCAGTCAATTTTCTTTTTGCCTTTTATTCTCTTCTAGCTATCTTTTTTTTGAATTTTCAATCTGTTTTATTTTTATTATTGCCATTATTTTTTTTAGGTAATTATTGCTGCCATTCTAATGTCACACTATATAGTATCTAATTTTAGTATTCACCATTTTAATCTTTCCTAAACAAATCTCACAACACAACCAAACACCTTATCTGTAAATCAAATTTGTAAAATTTGTATACAAATTGGTTTGAGAAATAATATTTCCTATTCACCAATTTATAGTTCCTTCCTTTTTTGCGATCGAGAAATTGAATTTATATGCTATTGTGCATATTAATTAAAGATTAATGTGATTGAAGCTATTGAAGCAAAATAAATAATGATCTATTGATATATTTCAAAGAAATATTAAATTGAATTGAACTTTTTAATATATAATAATACTAAATAAACTACATAAACTAAACTTTTTAATATTAGCTACATAACTAATTTTTAATATTTGTTCTCACAGTTCAATCAAAACATACTCTTACCCTTATATAAATTGTATTTGTATAAAATTGTAACTAAACTTAATGCAACGTGAGGAACTATAAAAGTTGATATACAAATTGGATTGATAAATAAAAATGTCCTAATTACTAATCATATGTCCTTAACTTTTTTTACGGTTGAGAAATTAAATTTAATATGCTACATATACATATTTTTGACAGTTTAAACCAAAGATAGAACTTGATTTGTCATTTTTAATCTACCAATTTTTTGGGTATTAATTAATTAATGAAGGATTTATGTGATTTAAGCTTACATTAATGAATTTCAGTCAATTTTCTTTTGCCTTTTATTCTCTTCTAGCTATTTTTTTTTTGAATTTTCTAATCTGTTTTATTTTTATTATTGCCATTATTTTTTTAGGTTAATTATTGCTGCCATTCTAATGTCACACTATATAGTATCTAATTTTAGTATTCACCATTTTAATCTTTCCAAAACAAATCTCACAACACAACCAAACACCCTTATCTGTAAATCAAATTTGTAAAATTTGTATACAAATTGGTTTGAGAAATAATATTTCCTATTCACCAATTTATAGTTCCTTCCTTTTTTGCGATCGAGAAATTGAATTTATATGCTATTGTGCATATTAATTAAAGATTAATGTGATTGAAGCTATTGAAGCAAAATAAGTAATGATCTATTGATATATTTCAAAGAAATATTAAATTGAATTGAACTTTTTAATATATAATAATACTAAATAAACTACATAAACTTAAACTTTTTAATATTAGCTACATAACTAATTTTTAATATTTGTTCTCACAGTTCAACTCAAACATACTCTTACCTTTATATAAATTATATTTGTATAAAATTGTAACTAAACTTAATGCAACGTGAGGAACTATAAAAGTTGATATACAAATTGGATTGATAAATAAAAATGTCCTAATTATTAATCATGTCCTTAACTTTTTTTACGGTTGAGAAATTAAATTTAATATGCTACATATACATATTTTTTGACAGTTTTAAACCAAAGATAGAACTTGATTTGTCATTTTTAATCTACCAATTTTTTGGGTATTAATTAATTAATGAAGGATTTATGTGATTTAAGCTTACATTAATGAAAATTAAAAAGTTGCACATGCACTATAATTAACGATGTCATGAAAAAAGAAAAAAGTTATACACGGTGAATATTGGCTGTCACATTGTTAGTTAGCAAATACAAAATTGTGAGGCATTCAATATAAATATCATTAGTTATTATTTAAATTTTGATATATTGATAATTGTTTTTTTTAAAAGACTAATTAGATTCACCAAAAAAAGACTAACTAAATATAATTGGTAAAAACAACCATATTCTCTAACCTCCTCTCAGGCCCCTACCAAATATGCCGCTAATTTTCATGGCATCTATTTTGTTTTCATTTTTGCCTCTTATTACAATTTACAACTGTCACTCCCATGACTATGCCCACTATCTTCTTACTCTAATAATCAAACCCCAAATCTTATTTTCCTTCTTTTAATTTTTTTGGTCGATTTTCTTCTTTTAATTTAGAATTGAAGATCTTATATGGAGACTTCGATTTAAAGAGGAAAATGCCATTTTTTAACCTGAAAGACTATATGTGTTTTTCTTTTTATGTTCTTGAAGAGGCAATTAAGTTGAAGTTTTTTTTTGGTCAAAAAGATAAGTATTTTTTTGCTACATATTAAGTTGAAGTATATGATTTTGTTTTTTATTTGTTTTTTTAGAAAAAATATTACATACTCAACTTTGAAATAGTCTAAATTATCTAAGAAAAGATGAAGAAAAAAAATACATACCACTAATAATAATAATTATTATAATAATAAGTTTAATAATTATAATACCACTAATAATAAGTTTAATAATTATTATAATAATAATAATAAGTCTAAATTAACGTGAAAAAATTGTTAGTATTATATTAGATTGGACTTTTGTGATATGGAAAGGAAAACGTAATTATATATATAACTAATAATAATTTTAATAATTATAATAATAAGTTGTTTAACATAAAAATAATTGTTATTGTTTTAGACTTTTTTAATATGGAAATAAAATCTGGTTGGATAGATTACATATTAACCCTTAAAAATATAACTAAAATTTTAAAATTAAAAAGGCTATTTTAGATATTTCAGGTCAAGGTTTTTGAAGTTTAGACTTATATAATATATAGATATATATATGTTGTTTGACTCCCTTCTAAAAGTATGCTCTTTGAGAAAAGAAACGAATATTGGTCAACTACTTAACTTGATAAATCAATTCTATTCTTAGAAAGCGCATGTGTTAATTGAATTTTAATTTTCACGTTCCTAAACCAAGAGATTTAATTCTTGGTCAAAATCATTTGATGTTCCAGTAAAATTTTGAACACGTTTTGATGTATACATTACGATCAAATAATTAACATATAATTATAGGAAAATGTGTACACCTATCATGTTCATCCCACATACCGACATGAAATCTCACTATTCATCAAAGGGTAAAATGATCATTTCATATAACTATTCAATGGGTGGGTACATGAGATGAACATGGCCTACAAGATTAACAGAAAATTTTGCTTTGCTAATGCAAATAAGAGATGAAGATGATCAAGGTGTTGGCAGCCTAAAATTGAGTCTCCTTAACCAAACGGAGTGAAGCAACATGTGAATCACATCAAATGGCTGAGCCGGCCGGTTCAAAACGAAGTGTCTTCGGGCTTGCTTCACCCTCATTTGCATCTTCAAATACTTCTTACTCGATATCCCTTTCAAAATCGTCTTGATTTCCGGTATCCTCTCCGACGGAATATGTATCGAAAACTTACTCCAATCGAGCACATCGCTAAAGGGCAATGCATAATAATCAGAAATTATAACAGGAACACACCCAACCGAAAATGCCGCAGCCAATCTTGGACTTGCCACTTCGTAACCACTTGGGCACAGGCAAAACTTGCTTCGACCCATTAATTTAAAGTAATCTTTGTTGTGTGGAAGGTATTCGTGGACTTGGATTTCTTCGTCCTTGTCCTTCCAATGCTCCAACAACATTTTTCTTATGTATCCATGGGATCCCCCCGCGAAAAATGCTAGGATTGAACGTTTACTTGGGGTTAGGTCTAGGTGCGGCGGTCCAAGCTTGCCTTTGGGTATGTTGATTTCTGGCATTGACGCATCTCTTTGAGGCTTGTACTTTTCTGATGTGTTGGCATTGCATAGGACTCTGATCAAGTTCTTGTAAAGCTCTGGATTGTCATCTCCAATATCCGGTGCCTACATTCGAGATACAGGATCGATTTACTTCATAATACTCAAAATATTCTAATAGATCATGTGACTGATGACAATTAAGTCTTTTTTTTATATACATATTATTCTTTCATGGTTTAATAGCCTTTTTGCCATCTGAACTATTACGTTAAGGGTATTTTGCCTCCTAAACTTCAAATCGTGACAACTTGCCCCTAAATTCCCAAATTCAATATAATAAGCTCATGAACTTCCCAAATTCATGTTTCGATTTTAGTTTACAGGACAAAGTGTCCTTAGCCTTATAGTTTAGAGGCAAAAAAGGCTAATAATCCATTCTTTTATGCTTCTATAGTTAATTTGTTAATATATATGCATATGTATAACATACCCAATCATGACAAGAAACCAAGAAATGGTCAGCTCCATTGCTTCTATTCCAATAAGGGTACTTGTCAGCAATGACGCCAACATAATCGGACACCACTCGATGTAGCTGATCACGAGAGTAGGTGACGAGAGGCCTGTAAAGGAAGGTGATAATTTTGGCCACGCTCACCGGGATCAAGAATGCATGAGCCTCCTCGGGACGGCGAGCCAAGAAATGGCTCTTCCCACTCTCCATCTCGTCCATGAACTGCCCCTCAATGCCATAGATGTTGTTGACAGGCCCGCCGTGGAGAAAAGGTGGCTCTCCTTCGGTATAAACCCATACTTTGAATCTCTTAACCATTTCTATGTGACTCCTATTATATGAAACTTAGGTTAATTTGGTGTATATTGTGTTAAAAGGATCTACAAACTAGAATCCTTCACTATACTATCCATTAGTATAATTATTATCTTTCTATTGCTTAACGAATTTAAGAGACATTCAATTCGGTTTAATGTCCAAAATCCCCTTGAGGTATCACAAAAAGGAAATTTTGCCCCCTAATCTTTTTTTGTCCAACTTTGCCCCCTGAAGTATGAAATAAGGACACTTTGCCCCTTCCCGTAACAGAATTCAGTCATGTGCGTGCACGTAACTAACGGGTCTATCAATTCGAGGTTTTTTTGTTGACGTGGAATTTCTATGTCAGCCAAAATATGACCCCACCTGGATTTTTATCAATTTCTGAATGGTAAAAAAAAGTTGACGCGGGGCCCAATTTTAACTGACGTGGAAATTCCATGTCAGCAGACAAGCTCGAGTTAACAGACCCGTTAGTCACAACTCACATGTACTTACGTGACTAAATTCTGTTACAGCAGGGGGTAAAATGTCCTTATTTCATACGTCAAGAGGCAAAATTGGAAAAAAAAAAAAAGATTGGAGGACAAAGTGTCCTTTTTATTATACTTCATGAGGGATTTTGGGCATTAACCCATTGAATTCAATAGCTGGTAGTCTATTCTGATTCCTACCTTCCAAATTAACCGTTATTTAATTTTATTATATAATATATATATAATATAAAATGGTCAAATTTATAATCAAACGAATGACATGGCATGCAATGAGTAGTGTAAAAACATGCCAGGCAGGGCATGCATTGATAGCAATTAACCTTAAAATACTTAAATGTGCTTGCAAACCAGCAGCCAGCCTCAGCCAATCAGCCATAGTTAAGATGAAGGATACAAACAAAAGAGTAATGTTATTTGTTCCAATAAACTTCCACCATCACATTTATCTAGAGGGCAATTATAACCGTTATAAAATCTTACTACAAAAAATGTTTTAAAATTTTAAGATTTTTGCTGTAAATTTTGTTTTTATGGTTAAATTAAATTTATGTCATTGATGGTAAAACTTTTGACGGAACAGAATCCATTTTTTGCCGATCAAAGTATGGGAGCGAGAAAATACAGTTCAAATCAAGCAAGGCGAAAGACAAAGCATTGGCTATCTTATGCAGTTCATTTCAAAATCATGTTCATAAGTAGTAAAAAAGAAAAAAACATTGTTTTTTACTGTTGAAAGATGGAATTGCCCGTAACTGTAAGCCACATCTTTGTTATTGATTCTCAATTAGATTTCAAATCAGAATAATCTTAGTCAAAACAAAATAAAATTTCTATATAATAAACATGAAGAAGGAAATACTCAAAAACTTAACTGATGAAAAGCAAGTGAATTTCTGTAAATGGGTCCTTTGGGAATGTAAATATCCTCTTCCTTGTATGATGAAAAGTTTTGTGAACGAATTGCTTCATGTATAGCCGCTCTTGCTCTGCTCAAACCATCTTCAAGTATCTCTAAACTGCTCTTCTTCTTCTATAAAAAAAATCACAATGAAACAAATTAACAGAAAGAAGATGATGGGATTAAACTTTATAAAGCATTGAAAGCTCAAAACGTTACACACTTTCTTAGGCTTTGTCAATGGAGTTGCAGGGGCAGGAAACAGAGCAGTTGATGGCAATGGAGCCCTTGATGAAGAAACTTGTTGTGGGGTTTCTTGATTGGTTTTGATATGGGAATCATTAGGTGATAAATTGGAGGAGAAAATGGCATAATTACTATTGTTCAAAGGAGAAAAATAGAAGATGAGGAGCAAAAAGACAAGTGAAGAAGCTGGCCATAGGAAGGAATGGATATGGCACCCAACTGCCATGGCCCCTCTAATTCTCTATAGAAATTATGAACAAACAGGAAAAAAAAGGAGAAAGAATTTTAGCATTATCTAACCTAAAATTTGTTTATGGTATAAGTCAGGGTTTCCTTTCCAAGTTGATTTCTTCCATATTTGTGGATGCACAATATGGTTTTTGGAAATGGCATTGTGTTGCCAAAAGAAACATACCATGGATAATCAATCATGATTAGGCGGTGATTTCAATGGATTTTTGTTTATGTCACTTTTGGCTTAGGTCATTGTGATTTTTGAGAAGGAAGTGGCCCTTTGTTTAGAGTATGGAGGTGTATATATATAGTATGGAATATATTTTGGCAGATTACTTAGTGCTGAAATGGACTTTTATTGTAGATTTTGACTGTTTTGGAAGGGTGAAAAATGGTAACTGAAAAGGACTAGAAGAGCAGGGCAATTTAAGGTTGATCTGTTTTAAGGATTTGTTAGTAAATTTGTAATCCTTTATACTTAAGGCTTTTATGTTTTTAACCGAGTTATCCCAAGTTTTATTAGTCCGAAACTAATTACTTTCGTGTCACGAGCTTAAAAGGATTAAAGTATTCTCAAGAATTTCACTTTTGTGAGATTGAACTTGTGTTCTTAATTCCGCATTAATTCGGTGTTTAGAGGTCTATAATTTCTCCAGAAACCGTCTATAAGGGTGAAGAAAAAAACTTTCATAACTTAGTCTTTACTCTTTACGGTGAAGTGAAGAACGGGCCAAATAGAAGAAAAACGTTTCCAATTGCATTACGGTAGACCTGTTTGGTCAAATTACTAATGTGTAACGTTCTGAGCCATTGAAATGCAGTCAATGCAGATAGTCTATAGTCCTTTAATCATAATAATTTACTAACATATTAGATTCTATGTAACTACTAAGAATACACAAAACTTGTAAAATGTACAGAAATGAGAAAATTCCATTCCATCAACCTTATAGCTTAAGGTTAATCCTTCTAAGCCAAATTGAGTGAAGCACCATATGAATGATATCAAAAGGCTTAGCTGGTCTATTAAGCTCAAAATGCCTTCTCAATTTCAACACCCTCCTCTGCATTTTCAAGTATTTATCTTCCGGAACGCTTTGTAAAATCGTCTTGATTTCCGGTATCTTATCCGCCGGAATCTGTATCGAGAACTTTCTCCAGTCAAGAACATCACTAAATGGCAGAACATAGTGGTCTGTAATGATCACCGGAACACACCCTGCATAAAATGACTCAACCAATCTAGGACTAGCAACTTCGAACCCACTGGGGCACAAGCAAAACTTGCTTAATCCCATTAATTTGTTGTAATCTTGGCCTTTAGGAAGGTACTCATGGACTTGAACTTCATTGTCTTTGTCCTTCCAATGTTGCAGCAAGATTTCCCGAATGTGTCCATGGGCACCACCAGCAAAGAAGGCAAGAATTGTTCGTTTTTCGGGCGGTTGGCCGAAGCTGAAACTCCTCCTTGAGCTGAACCCTTCGGAAGGAACGTTTAATTCTGGCAATGTCACGTCTCTATTGGGATTAAATCCTTCGGAACTATTGGCATTGCATAGCACCCTTATCAAGTTCTTGTAAAGTTCAGGGTCCCGCGCCGAGACTTCTGGTGCCTAAAAGCATTGCCATTGAAACAAAGTTAGACCGAAAATTAATTCTTGCCAAACTACATATATGTTCAAACAAAATTCGGGTTTAAGTCAATGGAAAAAATATAAGTACTGTGAGAGTTTCCCCAATTGGTGTTCAATGTGGTTTGACTCCTGATTTGTCAGGTTTTGAAACAAAGTTAGATTGAAAACTCCCTTAAATTATATTATATATATTCAAAGTTCAAACAAATTCATAGAGTTTATGAAAATGATCCCACAAAATTGGTTTCAGGAGACTTACCTCAGAACCAAGACATGACAAAAGCTTGCCTTTTGCCCCCTAAATTGTGGGTTTAAGGATAATTTGCCTCCTAAATTAAAAATGAGGTAATATGTCCCATGAACTTCTCAAATTAGGACAATTATTGCCCCCTTCGTCAAGGGTAAAATGTATTGAGTTTAGGAAGTTTAATGAGAAAATGTCCTGAATTTGGAAATTCATGGGGTAAAATATCCTTGACACAATAGTTTAGGAGGACAAAAAGACTAATAAGTCACAAAAGTTTAGAAACAAATTCACATTTAACCCAATTAAAAAACTTTTATGGTAAGTTTCAAAATTTATGGTATTAATGGTGGTATGGTTTGAAAATGGACATGTGGTTGTATTTGTGCCACATATTGAATTCTATGATAATCCAATTCCATAAAATCATCATTTAGAGATTATATAAAAAATGATTAGAAGCATTACCCAATCATGGCAAGAGATCATAAAATGGTCAGCTCCATTGGTTCGATTCCAATAAGGATATTTGTTGGCTACAACATGGATGTAATCTGTGAAGACCCTGATCAAACGATCACGAGAGTAAGTGGTGATAGGCTTGTAAATGTATTTCACAATGAATCCGACGCTAACCGGTAGGAAAAAGACATGGGCTTCGTCAGGATTTTGAGCCAAAAATGGGCTTTTCCGACTGTCAATTTCATCAATGAATTGTCCCTCAATTCCATAGATGTTTTTCATGGGCCCTGTGTGGACTAAGGGTCTTTCTCCTTCCTTGTAAACCCATACCTTCAATCTCTTCACCATTTCTATGTGACTTCTGAAAATTCATACCCAAAATGTGAAACAAGAATTGAATTAGTGACATTTTGACAAATACTAATTTTTTTGTCATTTGTCATAAAATGAGGCATAATTATCTGATTGATTGATTGCCATAATTGACTATACATATAATTTTTTTGTATGTTATAAAACCACGTTAGATCAATATAAATAGAAAAGTATGGCCTCAAATTGGGAGGATTTTGAATAAAATCGAATTTGGAAGAAAAGGAAATTTAGATTTAAAAAAAAACGAGATAATGTCTCTCTCCTATATGAAATTGAATATGATGAGGAAGGCTTAAGAATAGGATACATGTGATGTGTAGAAAGAAGAATTTTAGGTTCTTTAGGCTTAGGCATGCAACATTACTACTCATTATACTGTTAAAATTGGCTTTCTGTTTTCACTTTTACATGCAGCATGCTTCACCACTTCTGCAGAAACATTCTGACCCCAACAGGTAAATACGTATTTATAATTTAACCATATATATTATTAATTAATCACTTGGAAGATTAATTAATTTGTCCAATATGACCACCATTTACCTTAATTCACCACGTTTACTATTAGATTAGTATAATATGGCATATCCACTAGAACGAAAAATTTAACTACGTACTAAAATCTTACATATACTGTTTTATAACTTGTATTGGGCATGAAAGTCTAATTTAATTTAATGAAAATGCCGAAATTTTCTGCAAATTTTTAGAAAACAACTGCTTGAGAAATCATAAATAACCCCAAAATTAGTGGATCCATTACAGAATTCCAAAAATTACTGCGTAAACCTCTTACGTACCTTACATAGGTATATGCCTTAAAAAGGTGAATTAATATTAAGTTGATATATATATATATAAACAAATAAATTACCAAGTTTAAATTTGAATATAAGAACTTAACTGATGAAAAGCATAGGAATTTCTGTACATGCAACCTCTGGGGATGAAAGTTTCCTCTTTATCTGAAGTATAATTCCTTGTTTTGATAGCTTCAAGTATTGCAGCTCGTGCATTGCCTAACTCTGCTTCAACCTTCTCCAACCTACTCTGTTTCTACTCAAAATCAACCAAATATTCATGCATCAAACCAAAAACGAATTCCAAAACAAATTAAAATCATAAAAAATATAGTCTCTAAAAAAATCAATGAGATTAAGCATACTTTGATATAGGGAGGTTTATCTAATGGAAGCTTTGCAAGAAGCTGCTGTTGTCTGTTGATGGTGCTGTGGTTGGAATATGTGAAGGTGAAAGAAGGGAAATATTGGATGAAGATATTTTTCTGATTCATGGGAGAGAAGTTACAGAGGAGAATTATAAGAAGAAGAAAAGTTGGAAATGCAATAAGTTTTTTGGAACAGCTGAAGGTTGCCATGGCTATTTTTTGCTTCTTAAAATGTTTTTAAAATGCTTTATATATTCAGAGAGATGGGGAGAAGGAGGGTTTTGGGAAGTAGTTAAGTAAAAAGTTGCCTAACTAAATAAGCTTTGTCCAACACTTAAATATATTAACGGACTACCACTTTTCTTTTGGCAAGAAAAGATTCACCAAGGTTGATTATATACAGATTTGATTCAGCATAATGTCCATTAAATTCCTCCCCTAAACTTTTAATCTGGAACTTTCGGTCTTTAAACTATCAAAATGAGGACAATTTCCCCTTGAACTTTTAATTTGAAACTTTCAACCCTAAACTATCAAAGTCGGGCCAATTTCTCCCTAAGAACTGCTGACCAATTTTTGGACCACATCAGTAATTTTTTACAACCAATGAAAAATTGTCCCGATTTAAATAGTTTAGGAAGTGAAAGTTCCAATGAAAAGCTCAAGAGAGAAAATGTCCAAATTATGAGAGTTTAGGGGAACATGGTCATTAAGCGGATTTGATCATGAGATTTTAATGAAATTATATCCAAAGGGTTTAATGTGCAATTTGGCTCCTTGACAAGTTTTTATTTGAAACAATTTTATCAATGATCATAAAGTTTTGATTTTTAAACAATTTTAATTAACCTAATTTAACAGATATATGATGATTGTGAGATTAATGTTTTCATCAGGCTGTTGCCTTGTATAGATGTGGCACTATAAAGCGGCACATTGGTGTGATCAAATTCCATGTAACTCAAGTTATTATTATATATATAAAGAAATTGTATCAAAAAAACTGATATATAAAGAAAAAAATCAAAGTTCGAGCATCAAAGTACCTCGTTTTAAAGTTTAAGGGTTGAGTTATTTTTCTAATTATTTTGCTACTTAGTTATCCAAATTTCTAATAGTTGTATAGGATATATTAAACTAGATTTAAGTCATAGTTTTGCATGATAACGTTGATGGTGTAGTGTGAAAACGAGTACACCTTCCTCTCTTTTTCTTAATTAGTATTACATCATTTCTTCTCTTTTCAAAAGAAATTACGGTATTACTAAATACCGCCTCCCTTTTACTAGCCACCGCCCCCCTTTGGACTATTTTGCCCTTTATTTTATTTTCTTTAAACTTCAAAATTTTCAATTCTCTCAAATTCTCTCAACCTTCAAAACTCAATCATTCAAAATCGTTCAAGTAAAACAACATCAAAACTCATGCACAAAGATTTTTTCGGATTGAAAGTATGTTTTGTTTTTAAAAAAAAAAGAATTTTTTATTTATTTATCATCAATCAAAGATTAAAATCATCTTGCTAATATTGACATATTCATACCCATTTAAGCAAAATGAATTGTCCAACCAATACTTATTAAAAGATAAAAAGAAATTAAAAGAAAATCTAAAAAATATTTAAAAAAAAACGCAGAAAAAAAAAACCCT
>AWUE01015727.1:0-15820 GCA_001974825.2 Corchorus olitorius | reverse complement strand
ATTCAAATGATAAAACAAAAGGCAAGAGAGGGAGGAAACAACTTGTTTATTTTAAGAAAACACAGACATAAAGAAGGCAGAACTATGTGTATTCAAAGAAAACACCGATAAATCTTTTGTTTATAGTACAGCAAGTTTAAATCAAAATGACAAAACATAAAGACTTATTACGAAGATAAAGCGTTATAAATATCGACACCTAGCAGAGGAAAATTTCTAACAAGAGTCTTACCGCACTAACAATGTGAGGAACCCATGATTCATCCATTACATCAGTAGCGTTTCGAGCAAGAGCCTGCAGATTAATTTGAGGCAATAATTTCATGTCAGGTCATTGAACAAAATAACATATCGACTTTAGATCATTAACGATTATAAGCATAAAACTTGAATAGATAGGGCCAAAGTGGCAGTCAATAACCATTTTAAAATTTTCCAGAGAGACACTCCCATCTTTATTTGGCTCTAACAGCCTGAACTGCGCCCTAAGATAAACTAGCTCATCTTCCGTTAGTGCTTTTGAAAGGGCCTGCAGTTGTAACAATTATGAGACCACAAGTTAGAGTGTGATAGAAAAGCATAACACATTTAAACCCCATGTACGTGCAACTTTAATTTAATACATTTAAAAAATAAAGGGGCTAGCTTCACTTCAGACTGATAATAATACTATAATTTAAGCTAAAATAGAATCATGAAAATGCCAATTAGAGTTCACAACTTTCATTAGTTTGCTAATAGTACTATTACATGAAACAAGTTACAGGATGCTAAAATCAATGACAAACATACTAAAACATTTAGCTTGGTTCCGCAGAATATGAGATGACAAATCTGATCAAATGATTAAAGCTAAGAACATAAGGCAAGAGGCCTATATAATCAAAATGATTCCAGACATGATCACAAACTTAGACAAAAAAAATTAAGATAGAAGTCTTACTTAAAGCTTGAGCAGCAGTCAATCTTCTTTGGGGATCCTTGGTTAGAAGTCTCTTAACAAAGTTCTTGGCCTCCGGAGAGATAGAAGGCCATGGCAAGTCATCAAAGTTGGGATCAGATTCTTTCACCAATTGGAAAATTCCTGAGTCTGTACTTGCCCAGAATGGCCAGTTTCCACACAACAAGCAGTAGGTGATTACTCCGATGCTCCATATATCGACTTGTAGACCATGGTAACCATCATTTAATTCAGGAGCCATGTAAAGAGTAGTTCCAAGAATACCACCAAACCATTCACCTATTACATACATTGCATTAAAGTTAAAACAAAGGAAAAAAAAAAGAACTATTAGGGATGTATGTTCATTGGTGAACAAAAGCTTAAGTATATAGGTGATTATCAATTATTACCTAGCCTAACAAAATCAGCAAAACCGAAATCAATTAGCTTCATCTCAGCATCTTCACCTTCGGAAGTGAACATTATGTTCTGTGATCAAGCAATAAAGAGTACACACAGAAATAAATAATATTGCAAGAATATAAACTTTTCCATATTCACAATCCATTTGAACCAATTACAAGAGTAAAAACCTGTGGCTTTATGTCACGGTGTGCAACACCCTGAAGATGACAGAATGAGATCGCACTTAAAATATGTGTAACTATGGCTTTCACGTCTTCCTCAGTGCATAGCCCTCCCCTACAAGAGAGATATTCTCATCACAGTATCAACGATAAAGCGACCTAATCATGGTAATGAGGACCACCTATTCTACCAACACTTAAAATCTTGATAATTATCTAACCCTTTGGTCTCTAAACAAATAATTCATGGCACTCAAACACTATGGCTAGTGAAGAAACATAGACAATAACAAAAATATGTTACCTTGCTGACACTCTGTCTGATAGATTTCCACCTTCACACAATCTGATAAGCAACAGAATCCAAAAACGTCAGACACAAAAATCAAGAAATGCGGGGATGAAATATATGATGATTCAGTTGGAATATTAAAAAATTTCCTATTTGAAGACCAAAATCAAAATGATCTAGAATTTCAAAGACATAGATAAAACAAACTCCCACAAGTTTTAAAAGAAAAAAGAAAAGACATACTCCATGACTATGTACACGTTATTGTCGTCCTCACATGCATCATAAAATTCGAGGAAATGCTTATGTCCTGACAGTGCCTTCTATACTTTAACCTCCCTTTGAACACCTTCAATATGTAACACCGTTTCCAACTGTCAAATAAAACTGGTTAAAAGGCAGTAGGTGCAATCAAACACATCTTCCATTTCAGTTTTAACATACCCTAAGACAATAAGAGCAAAGATAAATCAATAATGAAAATACAAAAGATCACAAGCATTTCCTTCTTGGAAATTTCCTTCAAAACACTAAGAAAATTCAAGAACCACCCCCCCCCCCCCACCCCCCCCACACACACAAGTTTTTCTAACTAGCAATAAGATTATTTTAGCATAATTTTTATCGACAAAACAGTTAAGTTAAGCACTCGTTTTATCAATATTCACTGTAAACAAATTAAAGTTTCAAATTCGAACCTTCTTAGTAGATTTTCTTTCTTAAACTTATATGAAAGACAAGAAAGAGGAAAAAAAAGAAGCTTTCAAGCTTCCTTCCGATCATCAAACAGTAGGTCCACAAACTAACAGTTGAGATCCAGAAACGACATCGTAATAGTTCTTTTAATGTTACCTGGGCTATAGAGCGGACTCATTCTGGTGAGAATACCTACATGATCAATACATCTTTGTCCTAGAAGTACAAACACAATAATACTTACTACTAACTGACTAAAATTATATAAATAATCAAGCAAAACATACCATCTTAAGTCCCAAATTTGTAGAAGTAATTACCAAATATTTTCGATCATGAGAGTTGACTCAAAATAATTGTAAATAGAGTGTTAAAAAAAAAAAAACCACAGAGAGAGAGCATTATACCTTGGCCTTTGGGATGATCTTAACGGCAACCACTTGATCCTTGAGCTCGCCCTTTATACCTCTAGCAGCGAAAACATGACCAAATCCCCCTTCGCCAAGTTCTATTCCAAGCTCGTACTTGGCTCCAAAATTCTTGTCATAACCAAAGCTCTTATCAAGCCTCTGTTCCGGCTTGCGGCAGAGCCGCTTCACAAGTACGGCTTTTACGTGCTTCACCAGAGATGGCGGCTGAAAAGGGCGCCAAAAGATTCTCCTCTGCCTCAAACCCCTATAAGGCCATAATTTAGGAAAGCCATGCTTG
Source organism: Corchorus olitorius (assembly GCA_001974825.2). Classification (NCBI taxonomy): domain Eukaryota; kingdom Viridiplantae; phylum Streptophyta; class Magnoliopsida; order Malvales; family Malvaceae; genus Corchorus; species Corchorus olitorius. Next base: position 12,594 of record AWUE01015727.1, on the reverse strand, counting down.
CCAATGATGGAAAGGGCTTCGATAAGCTGGCTTTGAATGTAAGGAGAAGCAGAGAGCACGAGTGAGACGAGAAGGGTTTTGATCCGCTCCTTCTCTGGCTCTAGTATACCCGCTTTTGGATCAAGTTGGTGGAGAAAACATTGAGAAAGAAACTGAAGAGTTTGTGGATTCCACTCCATCATCAAAATTCAGAAAACAATAATTTGGGATCACCAAAGTAGTATGAGTAACAGCGTTTCTAAGAAGATTTTAGAGAAAGAATTCTACTTCTAGGATTTAGAAACGCAACAAACAAACAAACGAGTTTTTTTTTTTTGGGGCACAAAAAGAGTTTGGGGTTAAGTTTAAACAGAGGCAAAATCAAAATTTGGGGATTTTATAGTGGAAAGTGGTGAGGGACGACTATGGCGGCGGCACTTCTTGCTCAGATATTTTGTGATGGGTTGTTCTTAATGGGCTCAGGTCTTGGGTTGCGATCCAGTTTTGGAATTTTTTTGGGCTCTAATTTTTTTAGTCTTATCAATTTTGAAATTTAAAACCCCTAGTTAAACTTGGATTTCTGTTGAAATTTTATGTAAGATATTATTATTAGAAAAGAAAAGAGTTTAGAGGGAAAGAAATTTGATCTCCCAAGGTAAATATTATTAAAAGAATACATGCTTTTGTATGTTAGTATTTTTTATGGTGAATATATTTGTCGTTGATACAAAACTACGGGCTCGCCGTCTCATGGCGTTTTCTTCACATACAAAAACATATGTATTCTTCCCACAACTGGACAAGAACAAGAGCTTCGATCAACCCTAAAAGTAAAGAGTAAAAAAGAATCTCATGGCGTTTTCTTCACATACAAATAAATCTTTGTTGTTGACCTGAAATGGTTTTGTCTAACATTATCAGTCTTGTGAAATATTTTTTGTAGATTTAAATGCACAAAACAGTTTGTGAGCAAAACGTGTGTGTTGTGTTTGTACCTGGGGTCAACATCATTGGCGTTGAATTGGATAGTGCAAATCACTTGGTGGTCAATATCTACCTGCATTGAGTGTGTTTGATGGTGTCAGTGTGGGTGGAAATATGATTGAATGTGTTAACTGTCTTAGATCATTCTTCTTCATAGTATTACATTAGGGGTCCGGCTCCCCTCCAATACAAGTATTCTCCAGTGATTTCCAATACATCCTTATATGATTGACACCTTCTAAAATTTGAATGAATGGTTGAGATTAAAATATTACATTATCCTAATTTTATACGTTATCTTACTTAATCTCTCGCGTTTTCTCTGCTGGACAGCAATCAAACGGAAAAAACAGCTTAATTAACACCAAAGAAAAATAATGCTAACAGAAAGAGAAGTTGAGAAGCGATTTCTTCTTTTTTCTTGTTTTTTTTCTACAATTTTCTTCTTTCTTTCTTCCTTCTATTTCTTTTCTTTCTGCGAAAGACTAATTTTTTTGGCCAGAGACTAAAGGTCAAGCATTGCCGTAGTGGGGACTAAGACAGCCAAACAAAACCTGTTACAATCCCATAGCCATATGGGATATATTAAGAGATTATAAGAGAACTTGTTACACACACACACAAAAAGAATAGGAGTCAACTGAGGAAAAAAAAAACAGGTAAAGACCAAAATATGAAAGCCTACAACTCTGTTTTAGCCTTGATGAAGGCAAATTTGTTAATCATTGACTATATTTGGCTATCCAATCTTTCCCATTCATTCGTGATCTAATATCAAAAGGAAAACAACAGCGATGACAAAGCAAAAATAAACAACAGAAACATATAGAAAACCATATATGTACTAAACCTGACATTGAATCAAGCACATATTTGTGTCTTGACCATCTCAACTCTAATGAAACAGCCAACATGACTCTTTGTCACGTCAATTTTAAAAGGATTGAGATAGTAATAAATTTAATGTTCAAATTGATGCCGACCCCAATAACTTCACCATTTTCTTTTCTCTAAAACTCATGGAGGAAATGAAGTAGGCTTAATTAGCCTAATATCAATACTAACTATTTGATGAAAGGGACCAAAGTAATTTTTTTTACTCATGTAAATTGTCACGCCCCGACCCAGAAGTCGAGCACGGACAACCGCCGTGTTACTTCGAAACACGTGCCGGCCGGTCACACGCTCCGAAGTTCCACGAAGCGACGATACCAGTAAGAAAACAACGTAAAACAGGGATTTGAGTATAAATCTTAATTACTGTAGTTTCCAAATCAGAGTAAAAGCGGAATAATTAAAACTGATAGTACCAATGAAAGTTTTGAACAATCGAAAACATAGTCTGATATAAATAATGAGCTAATAGATAAGGAATAATAAGAATCAAGACACGAGGATGGCAATGAGCTAAGACAATGCCAGTGGGACCCGTTACGTAGTGAGAAGTACCTCTAAAAGCAGTGATAATAGCCTATGCCACCGACTCGCTCGAGGAAACACAAAATTTTAACTAACCAGAAATCACAACAAGAATTTGAAAGGGCGAGTATTCCTAAGAATACTCCGTGAGTGCAGAGAGCTAACTAACACCGCATTAAGAGTGAAGTGCATGGCCAATCTAAAACACAATTTCAAATCAAGGTATGAGATTTCATTGGGGCTCTTTAGTCATTTACAAAACTAAAGATAATCATCTTCAATCTAGTCAATTTATCAAAATAATATCAAACTCTAGGCATTTCAAAACATATACATATACGTCAAAAGATCATATTTTGCACATTAATATTGCATGTCAAAAATAATAGTAAGTGTACATTTGAAACCATAGCCCCAATTTGTATAAAACCAATAATCATCAATAAAACTCATGCATTCATGCCTAAAATAAACAATCATTTCTATCAAATCAATTATGGCATGTCAAATTAGAAATCAGTAGTAAAAATCATGGATTCATTTACTGTATAACAATATATGTGTAAATTAAAATATGTTTCGCCTCATTTTTATTCAAAGCAGAAAATAAATCCATCAATTGAATGGCTAAAAACCAAGTCCATAAATCCAAGTTCTGCTTCCAAAATGGTTTGCCATCAAAACATATCCTTTTTATAAAACAAATGGGCTGCCAATAAAACCTATCCGGAATGACCTTGGCCTGAGTCAACCTCCGAAACCGTCAGGGGCATTTTTGTCATCATCAAATAATCAGTAAAAATGTCATTTTCTTATTTTTCCAAATACAAGCCCGTTCCCCTGACGTTGGCTTGGGTCTGGTACTGCGTGGTGGCCGCAGCACACCCAATTTAGCTCTCCCATGCACACGCCGAACTGGTATATATAAATATGGCATGTCGGGCCTGGAGCGACGAACCATGTGGATCCATAACACAATAACCATGGTCCGCCTAAAATATCCAACTCTAGCTAGTATACCACCAAATTAGACATACGTACTCCCTAGACTGCGTCCAGTCCACGAGTCCCCGTATGCTTCCAACAAGTTCTTAACTCATATATATATCAAAAGCAATATAAAAACATCCATTCAAAGCATGAAAATGGTTGATAAAATTGGGATATTATTATCTAACTACATATAAAGAGTGGATAGTCTAATCTAACTACATTAAAGAGTGGATAGCAGGTCACTGTTTGATTTTGGTTTTATTGTCCAATCAGAATGCAGCACATCACCTCCTCAACTTCCAATTTGAAACCCGCAGGTCCAATTTGAAACCCAATACCCGACCCTGTTATCCTCAGTTGCTCCCCTCATTGTTGGCCACGTTTTCTTTCCTATCTTCCCTCATCTTCTCATTTCAACTTCTTTCTGTTGTTGCTTTGTTCGCTCACCTGCTCCCTGCCTTATCGGTTCTTTTTTTTTTTTTTTTGCTTTCTGTAGTTTTGCTCTTCGTTTTCCTGTTGTCCTGTACTTTCTCTCTTTTTTTTTTCATTTCTTATAATTCAGCTTTTAATGTGAAGAGGGAGCTGGTGATTCTTCAATTTTCTTCATTTCCGGTTACCCTTTTCTACACCCACCTGCTCCCTCTCCATTGCTGCCACCGTTGCAGCCCTGCCCAAATGGGAACTAGTTATTGTAAGAAGCCCAACGACCCCAAAGCCCCAGATTAGAGCTGTTCAAGGGCCGGGTTACCCGCCCAAGCCCGTAAGCCCGCCCGATATTTTAAAGGGCTTGGACAAGAATTTTAAGTCGATTGGATGGGCTTGGACAAAAATATCAAGCCCGTTTATTAAATTGGCCGGGCTTGGATATAAGAGCAAAAGCCCAAGCCCGGCCCGATTAAGGAAATATGCTTGTTTTTATTTTTTATTTGTTGATATATTATATATATTAAATATAATTTATATGTACACCGTTTTTTAAATAAAAAAAAGATGAATAGTATATGTAGAAAATCTTATTATCAATACAAATAGTATATTATAGGTAGTATATATCATATTTTATATTTACAATTATATTTATATAATTAATTAATATAATTTAATTCTTAAAATAATTATTAAAAAAAAATTAGACGGGCTTTTGGACGGGTCTTAGTCTAAGTATTTAATAAATGGGCTGGGTTTGGACAAAAGTTTGAGGCCCGTTTTATTAATGGGCCGGGCTTGGACAACACTAATAACCTTAATCTCAAGGCTAGACCCGGCCCGAACCCGGCCCGACTCGGCCCATGAATAGGTCTGCCCCAAATACTAGCAATTGAAAATTCTGATTTTGGGGCGGTGAAAGCTTAGCCACGTAAGCAACGACACTTCTGGTGTAATAACACCAAAACCCACTTTTAGAGCTTTTAGCGGGTTTAGAAGGTCTAAACGCACTAAAAGCTTTAACAAACATAGCCTAAATAAAGGTGACCTGGTTCCGATAGCGTTCTTTCTAAATTTCCCCTTTTATCTTTCTGGGAAGACCTGACCAATTGGCCATTAGAAGACAAATATAATTTCTGGGATAGAATAGAATAAAATAGAGGGTTAAGGTTGTATTATATATATAAGGTTTTAGGACTCCAAACTGGAGAAGCACACTCAGAATCCTGACCGACTACTAGTTTCTAAACTGAACTTCGGGGCCCACTTTGTTAGTTTCTAAAAGGTGGGTTGGGCCGAGAGGGTTATAATCGTAAATGTAGCTTAATCTGGGTACATATAGTATTTTCCCATTAGGAAACGTAACTATGGACCATGGTAAGCACTACTTAAGCAACGTAACTGCTTAGTTCTTTCATATTTCAAATTTCTTTGTTGTAGATTAATTGCCTTGTCAGTTGTCACTGTTGTCATATCCTACTCCCGCTAGGAAACAAAAAATTAAAGTATATATATAGTATAGATATATACCGATCTTCCTAAATTTCCCCTTTTATCTTCCTCTCTCCCTGAAACCCTCCAAACCCTAACCGTCGCGATCCCGACTTCTCCAAACTCTAATCGAGGTTCTTTAATCGTTCTATCGTCTATTCAAACAAAAAATTGTCTCCTTTTCGATTTCGGCGTACATTAAGACTCAAGATATTTCGAAAACACAGAGGTGACTCTTGTTTTATTATAGTCTCGTGTTCAAATACGTTAAGTTATATAACAATGGCCGACTGGGAAGGGCTTCCTATTGATCTTTTGATTTCGATCGCTAAGCGTTTGATTTTGATAGAAGATTTTGTGGCATTTGGTGGGGTTTGCCGCTAATGGAAAACTGCATCCACTGTAGCCAAGGAGAGTTATGTAATTAGATCGAGCAAGGTCCCCTAGCTGATGCTTGCCGATAAGAAAAGGACCTAAATCCGACAGTTTTACAGTCTCGGCAAAGGTAAATTTTACAAAATTGATATGCATCAAGTTAAAGCAAAACGATGTTTTTTCTTCTCGAGGATGGATTATTACCATAGAAAGAGATTGTGGTATGAATATGGTGAACCCTCTGTCTCATGTGCAACTTAAGCTCCCACATATGAGCACTTTTAAATATCTTGAATCCATCCGTGTTTATTATATGTACTCCATGTTCATTACGAAGGTTGTCTTGTCGTCATCGAATCCTTGTTCAACCTCGGATTGTACGGTCATGGCTATTTATGGATTCGAAAGGAAATTGGCATTTGCTAAACCTGGAGATGATACGTGGAACACGGTTGAGACAACTAACGGCGCCCCGTGCCAATACTGTGATGATTTGATTTGTTACGACAATAAATTCTATGGCTTGACTTTGAGAGGGGAGGTGTTGTAACCCGGATATCCCAAACTATAATCTATCAAATTAATCATGCAAGCGGAAGTAACTAAAACAATAAATCATCCACACAAGACAAAAAAAATTTACGTGGTTCGACACTGAACTTGTCTACATCCACGGAGGAGAAGAGAAATCCACTAATTATAGAAAATTACATCATACATAATTATCAATAACTCTCACTCGATCTCTCAACCCAATCTAACAATCAATTCTAAACCAAACCCAAACAATCTTGAGCACTATCGCTCGGTCTTTATTTGAGCACTCTCGCTCGGTCTCTACAAATCAATTATCACATCTACCAAACCAAACAATCATATACACCCATAAGGACCACCCGTTTGTCGTATGGGGTGCCTCCACCCAAATCTAACCCTTAGACTACATCTTTTCTCCAAGCATACAAAACAATATAGAGAAACTCTCTATTTATACTAGCATAAACTTAGCCTCCAAGAATCCCTTTCCTACTAGGATTCTTGTTTACCAAGTCTTTTTGTCCACCAAGCAATAGGCCTAAAAATCCCAATCCAAATCTAATTAGGATTTGAGTCAAAATCCTAACAGAAAGTTATTTCTTGTGATGTCGAAGATCCTCAACATTTAAAGTTGATATCTATAGTTCCTAATGAATTGCTCCCTTGCTATGAGAAGCAGTATCTTGTAGAATCAGAAGGGTGTTTGCTTGTGGTTTCACGAGAAGGGCAACAAAGGGATAGTGATGGTTTAGTAAGCCAGGAATTTACAGAATCATTCGATATTCTACGACTGAATGCGGTAGATGGGAGTTGGACAGAGTTGGATAGCTTGGGTAATAGAGCCCTATTCTTAGGTGATAATTCATCGTTTTCTATAGCTGCAATTGACATTCCTGGAATCAAGCCTGATCACATTTACTATACTGATGATTATCTTAAATCTTTTCTAGGAACTAGTGAAGGTGGAGGCAGGGACACCGACATGTATTCTATGGAAGATGATATTGCCGATAGATGCTTTAATTTTGGATCATATAGTCACGTGTCTCCACCCATATGGGTGGAACCAAGTTTTTAGTCAGTTTCTCTCTTTTATTCATATTAACACCTTGTGAAAATGGTTTTGTAAAGTTAGTTCACTTGTACTAGATGGCCAAAGAATAAAAAATGTTCACTTGTGTTAGTACCATCCAGCAAACTATGTATATTTGTTGCCGTTCCAAGGAAAAATGTTGTGTATATTTAGCAATGATTAATTTTCTGCATAGATTCTTACTTTGGTTACCACCGATGGATAATGTTGATTCTTTCTAATGTTTTGTACGGTGCAAGTTTTTTTCCGGTCTTTCTTTCCACAATTCTCTCTTACTATCTTTTCTCATCCTTAGGGCGCCTCAACCACCCCCTAATCCTAACTACTAAAAATTCTATTGCAATTATGATGATTCAGGGACTTGATCTCCTCTTAGCATTCTCCTCTTAAGAGTGGTCAAGCTTTGGAATTCTTGGAAGTGGATGGAAGATGAAGGTCACGTCAGAAAACAGTCTAGGGCCCAACGGAAAGCCGCGAAGGCAACGGAAAAGAATGCAAGAAAGCCTTCCAAATGTTGTTACTTCTGTGGCAAAATACTCTCTAAAAAAGGTTTCGAAAGCCAATGAGAAGGATTTTCTCAGAAAGGTTTCTTGGAGCACAATGAGAAATGTTATAGACATTTCCCATGTTCGTGCAACATCTGCTCCAACAAATTTAGAATTCGTGAAAACCTCGAACATCATCAACATTTCCATCAATATCCATGGTACACAAATCTTGACCTTTCTTTAATGTTTCAAGAATTTGACAACTGCAATGTAAAACTTATCTTTCCAAATTTTCACAGCTTTGCCACCAACTTCTCCATCAATGGAAGAAACAATTGCATAATAGGAAAGAATCTTTATCGCAAACGAGCTTTCAAGGTTCATTTCTACTAGTGTGATTTTATTCTTTTGTGACATTTCAGGTTGATTTTGTCTTGACAGTAACAAAATCTCCTGACAGATTTGAAATGCCAGAACTAGAATCCCCTCCCAGCACAATGGTGAGGTCTGAATTCCGAGATGATGATGAACTCACAAAGGAAGCAGGAAATCAAACTTATGAGGGTGCTTTAACGATGGCTAGAATTGGTCTGAAGATATAATCTTGGGAGCTTAATTTTCTACACTATTCAGTGTATATTATGTAGTTTTACATCCTATAAACGACTACTAATAGCCTGATACATATGAAGAAGTTTTCTTAATCATGTCTTACATATATAAAGATAATCTCCTTTCACAAGAGGGTGACACATGGCTTAATTGGGTCGACACTTGTCTCCCCTAATGGCCAACTCAAAAAAAGGGTTATTTATCCAATGACCCTCAGACATTTCAACTTTATGCTTTAAGTCCCCTTGATATTTTTTATAGGCCTTTCAACTTCATCTATTTTACATTATGGCCCTCAAACATTTATACTTTATGCAATTTCGTCGTTAAACTTTTTATTTTATACAATTTAGTCATTTAATTTCATTTCTTTAACTTTTAACTTTTATTATTTTAACTCATTAATACTCTATAAGAATGATTTGGCAGCAAAAAATGTTTTGCCTATTCCTCCTTCCATCATGTACTCCGATATACTCTGAATTATCTCAAAATTTATTTATTTTGTGAGCAATTGGGCTTTTAACGCAGTGATCAAATCAATTATTTTGTCTCATTTCGGCCAAGTAGGCCCATTAGGCCCGTTTGAGTCCATGAAACCCAAATTTCCAAGCCAGATGTCTTGAAGTCTAAATCTGATATTCTTAGACCCAATTCGTTAATATGGAAACCCAACAAAGGAGTCCAAGTCTAATTAGTAATTATGATGCAGTAATGATTTAGTTCTGATGCAGCATTGTTAAATCCTATTCAAAGGAGGATTTCACAAGAGCAGTTTTAGAAGAAAATTCATAACATCTGATCCAGAGTTCAGGAAAATGCAAATGAGGTACCGTTGGAAAGAGGATTTCAAGATCTACAACTTTTATGTTTACCTCGAGACCTAATTCTACCGTTCTGGTGGATGATTTTGCCCTTGAAATTTTTGGACAGAATTGATCTTCTCCTAAACCGACTTAGAGAATGTTTTGGATAAAAATTCAGATGTTAAAGATGATGTAGAGCATTCCTATTGGCCACGTTGGATCCTAATTAATGAGGATAATCAAAATTTTCATTATTAAAATAATGAAATAATTAAAATATTTTTAATAATGGCAATTTAGAAATATATTAAAAAAAGGGTACTATCGGAGAACATAAAGTTTCCCCTTATTCATACTTTTATATATAGTATAGATATAGATTAAGGCTCTGTTTGATAGAGCTGTGAGATTAGTGCGGGGGAGATTGAAATGAAGAGATTAGTTACTGTACATGTGAAATTATAATTGTAGTTTTGAAAACTTATAGCGGTGAGAAAATATGTGTTTGATGAAAACAATGGTGGGATTGAGATGTGAATGTTAAATGACCATTAAAGATATTACTATAAAAAAATATATAATATATTACATATATTATATTTATTTATATATTTAATAATTAAAATACACAATTTATAATTAGTTACCCACATTTTAATTTTTTTTAATTATTTACTTCTTTATACACTAATTCGAAAAAAATCAAAAGACTTTGAATAAGTACATTAAATGAATAATAACTTCAGGGCCCACTTGTACCCAAAAAAAAATAACTTCAGGGCCCACTTTGTTTAGTTTCTAAAAGGTCGGTTGGGCCGAGAGGGTTATCTATACTATATATAAAAGTACGAGTTTTGTAAAACTTTTGAATCACCTATTATATCCTTATTTTTCGAATATATTTGTCCATTATACCCTTATTTTTCGAATATATTTCTTAAATGTCATTGTTTAAACTTTCATAGTTTTACTCAACTAAAAACTCTATTTTTATTTAATTAAATCTAATATCCTTATAACTATTTAATTTTTATTTTTATATATTAGAATTTTTAAATATACTTTTATAGTTTTACTCAAATAAAAACTCTATTTTTTATTTAATTAAATCTAATATCCTTATACCTATTTTATTTTTACCATTTTACTAATTTAATTAAAAAACTTAGATATATTACAATTTTTAAAAATATTCCTGAAATAAAATTGTTTAAATTTTACAATTTTTTTTAGAAATAAACTTTTACAGTTATTCTACTAAAAACTCTATTTTTATTTAATTAAATTCAATATTTTTTATAAATATTTTATTTTTACCTATTTTAATTTTAAAAAATTGGTAGACTTTTTGGTAGGTTTGGAGTTTGGACCCATTTCAATTATAATTTAAACTAATAAAAGTATTATTATCAAGTTTAAAAGTTAAAAGAAGGTGCCTAATAATTAATTATTCATATTTTTTAAAACTAATTAAGTTAAAAATTTATTTAAAATTTAATTATTGTGATTGATTTTTTCTATTTTTGAATTGTACGTATTGGTAGTTTAATGTATTGGAGTGTAAAACAAGAATTTAAATTTTTAAAATAAAAAGAAGAGTAACATACAATTACTTCCTTTGACTTATAAAGTTATAGGAGTTGATGCAAAAAAAAAAAAAGTCAATTGGGCGGGTTGGACGGGTTTCAGGTTCGAGTCATCTTGGACCAGGTCAAATGTGTTAGGTAATTTTCTCGGGTCATTCGGGTTTCGGCTCATTTTGGTTCAGGTCATTCGGGTCTCGGGTTTGTTGGGTTTAGGGTTATGCTGGTTCGGGTTTTGACCTCAGGTCACTCGGGTTCTTGATCATTCGGGTTTTGGATTTTTCGGGTCTAGAAATCGGATCAATTGGGTCAACCTTGAATTTTTTAATGTTTAATTCTTAAATTTATTTAATGTCTTAATTATTCAATTTATTTTACAATCCACTATCGGTTAAGTTTAGTAAACTGCATATACGGGTTAAAAAGTTGACATGTGTCCCTTTATATATTAATAATTTTGAATATTAAATACATAATTAAGTATGAAGTGGGGTATATGTTCAAATAAATATTAAATGTAATATCTAAATTTATGTTCTTTCCTAATAGAAAATTTGTCAAGAAATTACTAATTAATTATTATTATTTATTCATCATGTAAAAAACAAATTACTAATTATAATCTTATTTAGTATTTATTCATATATAATAATTGTTCATATAATGAAGTTTAGCAAATTTAATCATAATAGGTAAAATTATAACAATAATATAATTATTATCGAATAAATTATAGTTTAGAATGGTTAAAATTATAACAATGTGGATTTTATTAAATAAAATATAATTTTAGTTTATAATATCTTTGGGTCATCCGGGTTAATTTCTCAGGTCATTCGGATTACGAGTTTGTTGAATCGTCGGTCGTTTAATTTCTCTGATCAAGTCGAGTTCGACTAGATTGGATGGATTATCGAGTTTGGGTCACGTGCAACGCACGTGGAAATAAAGACTAGTAATCATAAATGTGTAGCTTAATATGGGTACATATAGTATTTTCCCATTAGGAAACGTAACTATGAACCACGGTAAGCACTAATTAAGCAACGTAACTGCTTAGTTCTTTTGTATTTCAAATTTCTTTGTAGATTAATTGCCTTGTCAGTTGTCACTGTTGTCATATCCTACTCCCATTAGGAAACGAAAAATTAAAGTATATATATAGTATAGATATATACCGATAGCGTTGTTCCTAAATTTCCCCTTTTATCTTTCTCTCTCCCTGAAACCCTTTAAACCCTAACCGTCGCGATTCCGATTTCTCCAAACTCTAATCGAGGTTCTTCAATCGTTCTATTGTCTCTTCAAACAAAAATTGTCTCCTTTTCGATTTCGGCGTGGCAGATTATCATCACGCTGCCGTGTTTTGCTTTGAAGATCGATCGATCGTGGTATTCTTTTCTGAAGATTTGTGTTGGGTTCGAGATTTAGAAGATCTGGATCGGCGTGGACTTGATTAATTCCGAGCGATATTTCATTAGATAATCGAAGAGTTCGGGTGAATCTGATTAAAGATCTATAACCAAGAGGGCTTTTTGTTAATTCGCTTCCGTTTGCCCTAATATAAATCGGAACTTCTTGTTTCATTGACAAGTTCGTCAATTTTGGTGCTTTCTTTACAAAATCGTGGAGAAATTGTACGAGTTGATTTCTTGTAGAGAGAGCTTTGGAGTTTGCACCGGAGTACTGTTAATGTTTGGTTTTTTTCTTGAGTGAATATCAGGCCTATTTTTCTTTTTCGAAGGCCAATAAATTAGTTCATTACAGTACTACTAATTTGTTTGTGTTCATATTAGAGAAAAAAAAAA
>AWUE01015725.1:0-45594 GCA_001974825.2 Corchorus olitorius | reverse complement strand
AATACGTTTACACAAATACCTAAGAATTTGAATTAAAAAAAACCTAAGAATTTAATGAATGTAAGTATTTCAGTTATTATAGTATTACGTTTAATTAATGTAAGTATTTTAGTTATTATATATATTATATAGGAATTAAAAATTAATTGAAATAAGAGTGCGGTAAAAGAAATTATAAATTTTAATATAATAATATATTTAATTTAATTGATAAATGAAATTACATATTGAACCTTAAAAGTTTAATTTGATAAATACATGTTTACCCTTTAAATGAATACTAAACTTTTAAAATTAAAAAGGTTATTTTAGATATTTCAGGTCAATGGTTTTGTAGTTTAGACTTATATAGTATATAGATATGAAATATCTAAAATAACCATTTTAATTCATATATTATATATATATATATATTTATATTATATAAGTCTAAACTTCAAAAACCTTGATCTGAAATATCTAAAATATCCTTTGTAATTTTAAACTTTTAGTGTTCTTTTAAAGGATAAACATGTATTTTTATTTCATTTATAATTTTTAAATTTTAGTGTTAGAAGATAAACATGTATTTTAATTTTATTTCATTTATAATTTTAAAATTTTAATGTTAGAAGATAAACATGTATTTTATTTCATTTAGGTTAATTAATTATGTTTTGTTAATTAATTTTAGGGGCGCTTATCGTTGCAATTCTTTTATCAAAATTTTAAATTAGAAAAGCTTAAAACTCAATGATATATCTATCTTTTGACGGTTACTATGTAGTAATATAATAATCAATCTAATACATATTAAATTAAATGTAAACTCTATACAAAAAATACCCTCCTCGATTAAACTCAAATACCCATTAATTTTAAACAATTTAATTAAATGAAAAAATGTATAAAATACCCTCTTCGATTAAAATAAAATACCCATTGATTTAAAACAATTTACATTATATAAGTACAAAAGTATAGTTTAGAAATAATTACAGAAAAAATAAGTATTATATATTTAAAGGTTCCATCCGATTTATTGTTTTGAAAAATTGTAGTTTCATTTGGAACTCAATAAATCAATTGATAAAAAATAAATTGATAATCTCTTTTTTGTCCTCCAAAATCCTTATAAGTCCACCTTTTTGTTACTCTAAATTGGTGTACCAATAAAACTTTTTATTTATAAAATGCTAAAAGTTCCCTCCCGCCTATACCCTTTTACATTTTAAACTCTCTAAACAAGGATTGGTCCTTCCTTTCCTTTTCTTTAAGAAACCCTCATTTTCCATTATTTCCTTTCCTTTACTAATCCTTCAAAAACTTTATCCAAACACACTGTAAGATTGATTAACATATACACATAGAATAAAATAATAAAATTAAGTTTCTAATTCTATATATAATAAGGACTTTAACTAACCATCAATCTATATCACTATTTTTTAACCCTAAATATCTCTTTAATTATTCACTACAACTTTGTTAGTAATCTTAGATTAAAAAATTAATAACATGCACCATTGATAAATTTACTAAGCATATTGTAAGGTTGCTAAATTTCTTTATAATATAGTTTAGCTTTCTAATTAGTAACCATAAATGAGAAATTTGATAACCAAAATTACTAAGAATGTAAGGATATTGAATTAGTTGATAGTAGTATTATGCCTTTTTTTTATGATCATTATAGATTTTTGTTGTAACCTTAAATAAGAAAAATTGGTAGCATTCACTATTGATGAAAGTTTACTAAATATTTTTTATAACTATACCTCTTTTATGATCATTATATCAGGTTTTTCAGTAACTTTTGAGGAAAAAAATGGTAAATATTCATCATTGATGAAAGTTTACTAATATTATTAAGAATGTAAGGATTGGTAAATACAATTTTAATAACTTTTATAGCCTAATTAGTAAAATTAAGTAATAAAATTGGTAACTTTTATTAATGATAAAAAGTTACTAAAATTAATAAGGATGTAAGGTTATTTCAATCTAGATAGTACTATAATGTTTTCCATAACCTTTATAATCTTTTAAGAAATCTTAGATAAGACAATCAGTCAGTACTATACCTTTATAATGTAAGGTCATTAAATTAGTTGATAGCACCATACTTTTTGATGATTATTATAGGTTTTTCAGTAACTTTTGAGAAAAAAAAATGGTAAATCTTCACAATGATGAAAGTTTACTAATATTGTTAAGAATGTAAGGATTGGTAAATACAATTTTAATAACTTTTATAGCTTTTTAGTAGATTACTTAAGTAATAAATTGGTAACTTTCATTATTAATAAAAAGTTACTAAGATTAATAAGGATGTAAGATTACTTGAATCTAGATAGTACTATAATGTTTTCGATAACATTTTAATAAATCTTAGATAAGAAAATCAGTGACCAATATTATTAATAATGTAAGGTTATTGAAATAGTAGATTATATAATACATTTTTGGATAACCACTACAACTTTTTTAGTAATTTTAGATAAGAGAATTGGTTACCATCATGATTTATTATTTATTACTTAAGTTATTAAGGATTTATGGTTACTTATAACTTTTTTAGTACTTTTAGATTACAAGATTGCTAACATTCATAATTGACGAAAATTATTAAAGTAATAAAAACATAAGGTTACTGAATTTGTTGATAAGACTGTAACTTTTTTTTTTATAATCTTTCACAACTTTTTTACTAATCTTATATATGAAATTTGATAATCCTGAAATGCTACTAAATTTATTAGATGTTAGGTTACTAAATTACCTTATAATATTATAACATTTTTTTATAACCTTTATAACATATTTAGCAACCTTAAAGAAGAACATTAGCAAATGTCATTATTGATAAAAGGCTACTAAAATTACTAACAGTACGTATAAGGTTAATTACTGAATTTATTTATAACATTCAAAAATCTTTGATAACTGAAATAGCATTTTAATGAACATTTCATGAGAAATTGATAACCTTTTTCTTCGTTTTTTTTTTTTTTTTTGCATAAGAAATTGATAACCTTCTTTATTAATTAAATGTTAAACTTCGTTTTTATACCCCTGTAGTTTTTTTAGTAAATTCAAATTAGAAAATTGATAACGTTCCTTCATTATTGAAGGTAATCATAATTGTAAAATTTTAGGTTTATTTTTTGTTTGTTCAATGAGATTGATTACTTCAAATTTTTGTAAACTAAATGACCAGATTTTGATGATTAATTAATCAAACTTTAAGAAAATGAAAAACGCATGTGTGGAATATAATTTTATTTCTTATTTTATATCTTCGATTATTTGTATATTAGATTATCTAATTACAAAATAAATAAATTATTAAGTATTGCCATAGACTATTTTTTATTTGTAATTCTTTTGGTTATTTTTAATACTTTAACATAATTATTAAATTTTGATTTTTTTTGTTATAACATATATGTACATAATACTTCATAAATTTATATTTACCTACGTTAAATACAAATTAATAATAATATAGAGGATTAAAAATCTTTAATTTGAGGGATTAGAACTTTATAATACTATTAATTTTGAAGTATGTTGACTTTGTTGGTGTTAAGTTCTATAGATATTTTTGTAACCTTTGACTATTTTAAACTCATAGATTTATATTTATGAAGTAATGAGTAATTATGTACATATATATTAAAAATAAAAATTTAAAACATAAAGCCTAAATTGAGCATTTTCACATACGTTAGGGGCATATTTGACCAAATTAAAAGAAAGTATGAGCCCTAAATTGAGCATTTTTACATACGGTAATGACCTATTTGAGCAATTAGCCTATTTTTTATGTTATACTACAAATTAATATGCGATTTATTGTATTTATCTAATATATGATTTATAAATTATTAACACACGTGCAACGCACGTGCATTAGCTAGTATATATACATATAGTTGAGTTTGTATTACTTTTAATTATGAGGTGAAAATAACTAAGGAATGATAATTAAATTTGTTCTCTTTGTAATAAAAAAGACATGGACTTCTATATATATATACAAAACAGCAATTTAATTGCAAACTATACAATTAAATATTTTTCTTTTGGATTCCAATCATAAATTGGAATTTTTGTAGATATATATGAGTTTATGAGAAATGAGATGGAACTTTCATTATCCACAAATATAATGGGTAATTGGTAGACCAAATTAGCAACTCTAAACCCAATTGAAAACCAATTCAAATATATGAACACAACTAAATATTGGTGAACTAACACGAATATACATGGAAGGCAAAAAAAGATAGGCATGATATGTACAAAACATATTCATTATTCCTTTGCCCAGCCAAATACATTAACATGTTAGATAAGTAAATCATTCCCAATTGTTTAACATTGAATCAACCATTTAACAAAAGAAAACAAAAACAAAAGCTAAAAATTGCTAACTTGGAAATTGGCAAGGAGGTGGAAAACATTTTAAGTAGCCAGTAGTTTAGGAAAAAAAAGAGATAGCTTGGCTTACTAAAAGCCAGAAAGAGAGTTGTATTCATATTGGAATGGAGAGGACAGTGCAAATAGAATTACTAACACAGTTGTTCAATTAAAACTTTGGCTAAATGGTTCTTACCTCATGCCATGATCCGTTTAAAAATAGCAATGCTATTTTTGTTGCATTGAAGAGAAATAAATATGAAGAATTTGAATTGCAAGTCAAAAAGAGCTTGAATCACCTATTACATTTGGTTTTATCAGAAGATCATTTCAGTTGCATTTAGGAGAGGAAGTGAGGGAGGGAGATGTATATCAGTAAATGAGAAAATATCACCCATCACCAAATAGTAGCGCAATGCTAATACCCATTTACTCCAAGCTTGATTTATATAACACAAACATGCGAGAATACAACTTTATAGCTTCTTGATTATACATAATCAACACACAAGCATGCATCTATGGCTTTAAAGCTAGAAGCGGGAATTGAATTAAAAATAAAAAAGGTTAAGATTGATAGGAGTTTAAGACCCCTCTGCCTAATTAATCTCACAATGCAAAGCATCTGCTTCCCTTTGGTCAAACTTATAAAGATCTAGATAGTCAACTCAAATTAATCAAGATTTGAATAAATCAGCATTTTATATCCTTTACTTATAAAGAACTCGCATGGATATCAATGCCACAACAACCAGATATATGGCAATTGGCATAGATAATTTTTGTTAGTTTGATAGTTTGGGTTCAGATCAGGAAATTGAGGCAACGTGAAAAAGAAGGGAAACGTTGGGTGGGGGGCTCTTGCTTAATGCTTAGCCAAGCTACTGCTGCTGCGCTGTGGTGTTTCTTATATACGGTCACAATGTTTTGAGACACTGAGACAGTGAAGAGTTTTGGTTTGGACACTGACGAGGACTCGACATAAAACAAATCAAAGATATGGCCATTACTAAGTCTCTCTCCCCATCTTAAATAACTGTCCAAAATCTATCACAGATTCCAAAGAGATTGAGTATACTTAGGAACATAAATTTCATATTTTTTTCTTACTATGAACAAAGACATATCAAAGTCTTCAAGGAGACAAACAGTTCTCTCAAACCGTAAACAAACACTACCGATACCAATAAAAGATTAACACAAAAAACAGTAATCTGCCACACCAAACGAAAACCCCAGTGGAAACACGGCATACCTTGTTAGATGCGGATCCTTATCTTCAAAAGGGAGCAAAAGCATAAAAAACGACCCAGAAAACCTGCAGAACAACTGAAACAATGAAAAGAAGCGAAAGGCATCAAAAGAGACCCAAAATGAGGAAAATGCGAAAACACACAGAGATGACCGATATAACAAATGGAAATTCAACCCACACAAACGAAATCATCAATGACCAAACAGCCACCACGAAAAATACAGAACAAAAGGGAAAGTGTGAAACTCAACATGAGAAAATGACCGAACAGGAAAAGCGATGAAAATGTGGAAAAATTGGAAGAAATCGAAGGGCATGCAAGAAAACGGGAAATATAATTGATCAAAGAAGAGAAAAATTTAAAATGGAAAGAGCATAAATCCAAGCACATGTAACTGCAACGACCAAAAAAATCAACAGGATGAAGCGAAAGATTCAGACGGACTACGTACCAAAAAATTATCCTATTCATTGTCACTGACAGCACATGCTGATTTAAAGGGTTGATATGTGTTCCTTTAAAAAATAGATTTAAATATTTAAAAATTAATTAATCATAAAATGATGTACTTGTCAATATTTTAACTCGTTTGTGGAGAAAAAAAAACTTCGATGTATCAACATTCATATATATGTGTTTGAGGTGAAAAAATGCAAGGGTTCTCACCTTGTTTCTTCTATGCAAGAACGGGGAATTAAAATCTACATAAGAGATTGCAATTGTGGCAAGATAAGAAATTTATTAAGAACACTAGGAAAAATACAAAGGAAATGAGATTCAATGATCTCATATGCTTGGATACAATAGCTTGAACACAATCTATGTTAAGGGAACTACTTTTAATTTGCAAGGTAATTTACTTTTAAAGTTACTTCTAAAATTCTAGACAACTATGAGATTTTCTTGAGTTCTTGTCTTTGATGAATTTACCAACTCCTTGAACATAGGAAAAACTCCTATTCATAATGTCCAAATTAGTGGTTAATTAACCACTCATCCACATTTATTTCAACATGTGAATTGCATTTAATTAGTTTCCATTTAAAGTGGGAAATAACCAGCCATTAACTCACTTAATAACCATAATTAACTTCCTTAATTAACTATCAATGCTTCATCACCTCATAAGCCCAATAATAATTAAGCTCAAGCCCAAAAATAAACTTGATTTACTTCCTCCAAAAGCCCAAACATATGAGTCCAGCTTTAGTACTTAATTTGCAACCCAACAATTGCCCCCAAATCAAATATTGATTTATGTCATCATTATTTGTCATTTAATTTATTATTACTATTTAATTTTCTCTTATCCGTTTAAAAGTTTACTTTCACAAACTAACCACGACTCTAAACCCTTCAACTTCTCTTAATTGACAGTCAATGTCTTTGTGATTCAATTAACTTCCCGCTATTTCAAAACTTCTTTGAACGTGGTTATTCTTGATTTAGCCTTCTTCTTTAAATTGTTCTTTATTGAAGAGCAATTTACTTCAATTTTCATCTTCTTCTGATCATCAAAATAGTTCAAGAAATAACTTCTTTGATCTCTAAACATGGTTGCACCTCTTCTTAATCCAATCACTAGGAATTCTAACTATTATCCATTCTCAAGTCTTAGAATTCGATCCATGTCAGGTTTCTTGCCTTGCAAGTCACGCCTGATGGGATTACAACACCAGACCCTACTTCATCAAATGCAAACTCCATGGAATCATGGTTGCCATTGCCAAATAATCAAGTTATTTTGATGCATACTCCTGGAGTAGCAATTATCGAGACTTTTTGTGGTGTAACTAATGATTTTCCAATTCTAGAATGACCTTTCTTTGATGGATAATTCAAGCAACGATATCTCAAACTCTACGCTCACTTTTCAGCTTCTTGGTGTAAACTTGAAATTCTATGCTTGAATTATCAAATTCAATTCCTAGACCTGATCATCACATTCTTGCTACCTTGCCTCTATTCTGTTCTCCTCGATATAATATGTTTATCTTTCCTTTTGGTTGGATGACTTTAACTATTAGAGACATTGTAGTATTAACTGGGTTCAATAATTCTTCATTCGAATCAGGCCATCAAGAGTTTTTCAATCCTTATGTTTCAAGCTTTCCTCTGAAATCCTTTTACCATTCCATTTGTTCTTTCAAACGCCAATTCTGTTTTTCTGAGAATGATATTGGAGAATTCTAACGTATTGCATTTTTTATCTCCTTTCATTGATATTAGTCTATGCTTATGAATGAATGAACATTTTGGTAGACATATCTTTTTTAAAAGGTTCATATTTTTTTAAAGACTAGTTTTAGCTTTCACGTGTGTTGCATGTGGCCCAACGTATTTAAATGAAATATTCATATGAAATTATGATAATCTCCCTATTAGATTATAATAATTACACTATTTTTGATGACCTCCTTATGAAATTTTGATAACCTTCCTATGAAATTTTAATAACGATACTATGGAATTTCAAGAATATTTTTATAAATTTTTTTAACCTTATGAAATTTTATTAACCTCCATGAGGAATTTTGAAGACCTCACTATGAAATTTTGATAACTTCCCAATGAAATTTTGATGACCAACACTATGAGATGTTGATAACCTCCATATGATATATTGATAACCACGTTATGATAATTTAAAAACCTCCATATGAATTGTTAGTAATTACACTCTGAAATTTTGATAATCATACTATAAAATTGTGATAACCTCACTATGAAATTTTGATAAACCTTCCTATAAAATTTTGATAAACCTCCTTATAAAATTTTGATAACCTCCTTATGAAATCTTGATAACTACAAATTCTGACAACTTCCCTATGAATGTTTGATGACCTCATTATGAAAATTTGTTAATCTCCCTATGAAATTTTGATCTACATACTATGAAATTTTGATAACCCTCTTATGAAATTTTGAAAACTAAACTATGAAATTTTGATAACCTTCATAAGAAATTTTGATATCCTCCCTGAAATTTTAATTACTCCATAATAAAAGTTTAATAACCTTTCAAATTTGGTAACCATACTATATGAAATTTTTATAACCTCTCCAAAAATACCACTATGAAATTTTGGTAATCACATTTTGAAAATTTGATAACATTTTTATGAAATTTTGATAACCTCTCTATAAAATTTTGTTGACCCCTCTATGAAATTTTGATGATCACATTATGTAATTTTGATAACCTCGATTTGAAATTTTGGTAACAACACTATGAAATTTTGATAATCTTCCTATAAATTTTGATAATCCGATCTTTATGAAATTTCGATAATCACTCTATGAGATTTGATAACCTTCTATCAGATTTTGGTACTCCTTATGAAATTGAGACTTTTATAACCTTCATATGAAATTTTGATAACCACACTAAAAAATTTTGATAACCACACTATGAAATTTTGATAACCTCCCCATGAAATATTAGTAATCTTCATATGAAATTTTGTTAACCACACTATGAAATTCTTATAATCTCGCTATGACATTTTGATAATCTCTTTGATAACATTTCTATAAAATTGTGATAACCACACTATGAAATTTCAATAACCTTCCTAAGAAATTTAAATAACCTAATTCTATGAAATTTTGGTAACCACATTATGAAATTTTGATAACCTTCCCATGAAATTGTTATAACTTCCATATGAAATTTTGGTAATCATACTATGGAATTTTGATAACCTCCTCATGAAATTATAATAACCATCTTATAAAATTTTGATTACCATACAGAGTCAAGAAAATCAAAATCATAATATCAACTACTCTTCTAACTCAACAATTTCCAATTGAACAAAGTAAATGCGGCAAAACATTATATAACGAAGAGATGGAGCTTCACTAACAATAGTATTGTACGTGTTAGTGTTAGTGTTAGTTTAATCTTTCTATTGACATTTAAAAAATTGAAATTAAAAGTAAAATATTAAATTCAAAAAATAATAGTAAAGGAAATTTGCATGTTCATCAACGAAAATCAATTTGACAAACTTATAAAAATTCGGTCTAAATTGAAATTTTTAATTTATTTTTTAAATAATAAAATTATACAATTTTAATAATGGAAATTTAGAAATAAAAAGGTACAATCGGAAAACATAAATTTTCCTATTATTCGTAGAAATTTGCATGTTCATCAATGAAAATCAATTTTACAAACTTATAATTCGGTCTAAATTGAAATTTTATAATTAATTTTTAAATAAAATTTTTTAATAATGTCAATTTAGAAATATATTTGAAAAAATGGTACAATTGGAAAACATAAAGTTTTCCATTATTCGTACTTTTATTTATATTAGTTTTAGCTTTCACGTGCATTGCACGTGGCTGATCGAGCTAAAAAAGACCCTATTTTTATGGCTATTTTACTATGTTTTTGAATCCATTTATGCTTAAATATATGCTATTTTGATAATATTTGCGTTTTAAGTCTTTAAGTGATGTGAAATTGAGAAATTGTTATTTTTCACTATTTTTGGAGCTATTTTGATGACTTTTTACACAGATTTGAGCAAAGCAATTTTGAGCATAGATTTGGAGATTCGAAGTTCGTGTTTGAAGACCATTTGAAGATAATTTGAAGACTTGAAGATTTTTGAAGAACTATTTCAAGAGCAAGAATTGAAGATTGGAGCTTTAATTGCGAAGGATTGAAGACAAGCCATGGATAAGCCTTTAAGCTTTGGAATTTTGGATATTTTATATGGGAAGATACTCAGCCCACATAAGGTAATAACTGGAATCAAAATCCCAATTAATACCGCCTATATCAAGGAGATATCCAATTTCCGCTTATTCCCGCTTCTAGTCCTAACAGGATTGGATTCGGCGCAGTTTTGGTAAAAAAATCACAACTTTCTACTCATACCTTCATTTGAAGCCCATGAGTACTCGTTGAAAAGCTAACTCCGAGATCTACAACTTTCCTTTGAAGTCCAAAACCCAGTTCTGCCTTTTTCAAGCCCAAAAGTGTCGTCGAAATCCCTGCACGAATTCAGGATTTTTTCAGGATCCTATTTTAACTTGGTTTTCACTCTAGGAAGACTTTTAATCTAACTTGGAGTCTAAGTTAGACTCAAAACCGACTTAGACCTCTTTCCAAGTTAGGATTGGATTTCCTAGGGTTATTTCCACTATAAATAGCCACCTCATGTAATACAAATCACATACCACGCATACCTTCACATAATTCTCTTTAGATCTAGTTTTCTTCTAGTTTTTTAGGTAAGGGTGCCGCCACCCTCTCTAGCCATAGAGGGGTGCGACATACCTAGCTATTTTGCAAGGAGATTTCGCCCCTCTAAGGTCTTGTAAGTACTCTTATGCCGCTCTTGGATTTTCCCAAATCCATGAGTAGCTAAATTTTTAATACTTCTGATCCTTTGGTGAATTCAATCAATTAAATATGGTGAGATTTTTGTTCTTATAATTTGGTATTTTATTCTTGATAGATAGCATGTTAAATTCTGTTTTAATTCTACAATCTTGATTTTTATTGATTTATTGTGGCCACTAAAGAGGTAATTTGAGAGATTGTTGGCTAGATCAAACAACAATGGTTGAAGCCTGAGTTTGATTGTATGTAGCGGGTTAACCACGCTCACCGGCGAGGTTAATTGGGTTTGCATGCCAGTGATCAGATTTATCTGGTTGTTGTATGGTTTTATTTATTAAGCATGTGTGAAAAAACTAATAAAAGTTGATCTTAATGCTTTGAATCCTAGCAAATCTTTAAGGCTTGACGGCTAATCGATTAGTTAGGAGGAGAAAGGGGTAATTTAAGGCTTGACGGCTAATCTTATCTAAATACCATGTTAGGGTTTTCCCTAGACCAGTTATCATCAAGAATTTAATATTGGATTTATCTTTTAAATCAAGGATCCATAATTAATTTGATTGTTTTCTACAATTGGTGAAGAAGTATGCCCTTAATTATTGTTTTCTTTCTTATTTGCCATAGATTTAGATTTAATTTACTTTGCTTTGTTTTCTAGTTTAATTGTTTTCTTTTTAATTGTTCTTCTTAACTCTCTGCTTTTACGTATTGTTTTGAGAGATTTTAAGGATTGAATTTTCGGATAAAGTCTAGCACCATTCTCTGTGGGATCGACCCCTACTTATCCTATCTGCTTTAGTTAGGATTTTGTAGGGATTATTTCTATGATTGCTGACGACTGGTCATAAATTTTGGCGTCGTTGCCGGGGAAGGAAAATAGACTCATCTGAAAATGAATCCTGGGAATTTTCTCTTTGTTTCTGCGTTTCTGTGTTTTTCATCTAAAAAAAATTTTTCTTTTATTTTTCTTTTCTGCGTTTTTGATCTAAAAAAAAAAGTTTTTTTTTTAATTTTTGCGTTTTTAATTTTTGTGTTTTGTGTTTTTCAAAAAAAAAGTTTTTTTTGCGTCATAAAAAAAATATTTGTTTCTGCGTTTTTCTTAAAAACATATATTTTCTTTTATTTTCTGTCTTTAATTTTAATTTTGTTTAAAAACTGTTACTACTAACAATTTTCTTTTGAGTTTTTTTTTAGTTTTTCTAGGAAGCTGCATGCCAAAGACAAGAAGTAGTGGTATAGAAGACTTTGAATTTGATCCAGAGCCAGAAAGAACACTATTTTCGCTAAGGAAGAAGAAATCAAATCGACAACAAGAAGAGGAGCCATCCAATTCGAGTTCTCAATCAAGTTCTCCTATATCTGCTGCTTCAACATCATCACAAGACATGGCAAACGAAGAAGGTCCTAAAACCCTGAGAGAGCTTTCTGCACCAAACGTCAATGCACAACGCTTAGCAATTCGATACCCAGATACGACTGCAAATTTTGAGATAAAATCTGGATTTATTCAGATTTTACCCAAATTTCATGGTCTGTCTGGAGAAGATCCTCAACGACATCTGACGGATTTCCAGATTGCCTGCACATTAACAAATATTCAAGGTATCACTGAAGACCAATTCAAGCTAAGAACTTTTCCGTTCACTCTTGTGGATCGTGCAAAAGATTGGTTGTACCTCTTACCAACTGGTTAAATCACATCTTGGACGAGCCTTAAGAAATTGTTCTTGGAAAAGTACTTTCCTGCTCACAAAGTATCAAGTATAAGGAAGGAGATTTGTGGAATTAAGCAACGCCATGGAGAAACAATGCATGAATATTGGGAACGTTTCAAGACACTTTGCGCGAGCTGCCCCAATCATCAAATCATTGAACAATTGCTGATTCAATACTTCTACGAAGGACTACTACCGTTTGACAGATCTTCCATAGATTCTACAAGTGGAGGAGCTTTCATAGACAAAACTCCCACCGATGCTTGGACTTTAGTGGAGAACATGGCTGCCAACACTCAACAATTTGGATCTCGAGAAGACTATTCAAAAGAAGGCAATACAAGAAGAATCAATGAAGTCTCTACCCATTCCACCTCAATGGAGCAACAACTTCAAGAAACAAATCAACAAGTCGCAGCACTCACTGATTTATTCAATGCGAATTTTTCAAGTGTGCCTAAGGTTTGTGGTATTTGTAAACAATGACACTACACTGATAAGTGCCCTTCTTTGGAGGACACCGCACAAGAAGTCAATGCTGTTGGAATGCAAGGAGCATATCAAAGGAAGCCTGAACCTTATTGGAGAGCCGAGCAACCAAGTCAACA
Organism: Corchorus olitorius; assembly: GCA_001974825.2. Lineage (NCBI taxonomy): Eukaryota > Viridiplantae > Streptophyta > Magnoliopsida > Malvales > Malvaceae > Corchorus > Corchorus olitorius. Next base: position 32,246 of record AWUE01015725.1, on the reverse strand, counting down.
ATACGGGAACCAAGGTAACTATCAAGGAATGCCAATGAATTATCAAATGCCTAATTTTCAACAATCTTCACAAGCTGTCGGGATGCAACAAATGAGAGAAGCTATGGAAATGATGAGGAAACAAATCAATCAATTGGCTAGTGACATGAGTGAACTCAAGACACAAGGTCAACAAAGGATCCCATCGCAACCAAAGGTACCTCCTAAGGAGAATGTAAGTGCAATCACTTTAAGGAGTGGAAAAGAGTTGGAAAATCCCTATCCAACCCATGCCGCACAAGATGAAGGAAAGCCGAGCTACACCAAAGAAGAAGAATTGCAAGTGCGTACCAAAGAAATCAAGATTGAAGATAAACCCAGAAAAGATGGCGCAACCACCATGGGGAAAGACAAGAAGATTGCCGTCCACAAGACTGATTCTAAGGTAGATGTCGCCATACCTTTTCCATCAAGATTGAAGAAGTCAAAGAAAGAAGAGGATGATCAAGATATTTTGGAGATACTTCGAAAAGTTGAGGTCAACATCCCACTTCTTGATGCTATTCAACAAATTCCAAATTATGCAAAGTTACTTAAGCAACTTTGTACCAACAAGAAAATGTTACAAGGTAAGGTAAGTGCTGGAGTTAATGTTTCTGCTGTGCTTCAAAAGAGTTTACCTCCTAAGTGCAAGGATCCAGGTACGTTTTTAATTACTTGTTCTATTGGAAGAAGTGTTATAGAGAATGCTATGCTAGATTTAGGTGCATCTTTAAGCGTTATGTCTTTTTCTTTTTATCAATCTTTAAATCTTGGTCCTTTGAAAAATACTGATGTGATTCTGCAGTTAGCTGATGGATCTTTGGTTCATCCCAAAGGTGTTCTAGAGAATGTCTTAATTCAAGTTGAACACTTGATTTTTCCTATTGACATCTTTGTTATGGAGATGGAATATTCGAAAGATCAATGTCCTCTTTTATTAGGAAGAACCTTCTTAAGAACTTCCCATACTAAAATTGATGTATTCGATGGTTCATTGACCATGGAATTCGATGGTGATGTAATCCACCCTCATCTCAATCGCCATTGAACTCTAACAAGTTTGTTTGTGTTGAGAGTGTTAAAAGTGTTAAGAAGAAAGCCACTAAAGGATCATCGACAAAGCCTGATCAGATTTCCAGAAGAACACAAAGGATAAGAGACATTCGACAACGCTACAACGAGAATTTCCACCAATTCTGGGAGAGATTTAAGAAGTTGTGTGTCGATTGCCCTCAACACGGATTCAAAAAAGGAATTCTAATCCAAATCTTCTATGGAGGATTAGGACTTAAAAATCGAGTTCTTGTTGATTCCTTTAGTCGCATCCCGTTGTCCAAGGGAACCCCAGAGAATGCATACTCTGCACTTGAAGAACTATCTCGAAGGACGAAATTTTCAACCTCAAAGGAAGAGCAAGAAGTCAACAAGCATAAAGTTTAGCCACAAGGAGAGAAGCAGAAAATGGAAGCCAAGGAACCAGAGAAAGATGCTCAAGGCCATGATTGAGCCAATTCAGCCGGCCAATGCTCGGCTGTGGCCCGACCATCATCGCACATGGCCCGGATAGGACCGGCCATACCAGAACCGCGCCGAGACACCTGCCCGGCCACCCGAGCCTCATGCCCGGCCACCAGTGCTACTCTCCGCGCCACACGCCCGGCTATCCGCGCCGCCTGCCCGGTCAAGCCTGTCATCCTCCGCGCCATTCCAGGCTCCAGCTGAGCCAAGTGCCCGGCCATGTCCGGTATCATCTGCAACAGCCGCGCCTCATGCCCGGCTAGGACCGGTCATAGCCGAGCCAAGTGCCCGGTCATGCCTGGCCACAGCAGCATCTTTCGCGCCATTAGCCTGGTCAAGACCGGCCAGTGCCGCGCCACAACCGGCCATTCACCGTGCCACCACCGGTTAAGCCCGTGCCACCACCGGCCATGCCCATGCCATCACCATTCTAAGCCGCCACATATCCTTTGATGAATTCAAGTCTTGATAAAATTCAACTTGAACTTCTCAAAGCCATCAATGATACTCTCAAAATCATTGTGGAATTGTTGAAGGAATATACCCATAATTCCTTCACCCTTGAAGAATAATTTATTTAAGGCAGTCTAGCCAAAGACTCTTAAAGAAAGGCGCTTATTGGGAGGCAACCCAATGATTTCACATGAAGAACCGAAGGAGAGCAAATGGAGCTTAATTTGGACGATTGCAAGTTGAATTCGAAAGGAGTCCAATTTCAGAAGCAATGATGGAGCTTATGCCTACAAACAGAGAAGTTTTCTTTAACTCTATCTTTTTTTATTTTGCCTTGATTATTGCTTTGATTGCTTGCCTATTCTTTGATGTGAATTAATTGTTAGTGTTAATTTTTATTTCATGCATTTAAATAAACCACATGAGCATGCATAATATCAATTGTTTGTGTTAATTTCTTATGTGTTTCCACATTGAGGACAATGTGTCTTTTCAGTATGGGGGAGAGAGTCTATAGGGAGTCTACATGCATATTGATCATAATCTTAATTTAAATATGCCATAATTTTTTTCGAAAATTTTGAAATTTTTGCATGTATTGATTGATTGATTTAATTATGATTGAAGAATGCTTAGAATTTTTAAGAATATTTTATTTGATTGATTTATTTATAGCATGATATCTTATTTCTTAGAATTAGGTATAATTAGAGTTTTGTGATATGAGCCTATTATTCATTATTTTTATGATTGCCTATTTCTAGAACTTGTGTTTAATTTTTATTGAAATTACAATTATGAAAGTATGTTATGGATATGTCAAGAACAAGTGTGGGGGACTACTTATATAAAAGGGTAGTTAAAAAATTGTTTTCACAAAAAAGAAGTGCTTTCATGCAAGAGGAGAAGAGGTATTTCTGCATACATTTAGAAAAAAACAATCCATTGTTGTCACTCTTTTCTTTAAAAAAAAGGAGTTAGTAACCCTTGGAAAGAGGATAAGAGGCATGGAATCGCAGAAATATTGTCCCTCTGAAAAAATAAAAAGAAGGAGTCCTTCTAGAGTGCTAGTAGCCTCAAAAATGGGAGTTAGTAACCCCAAATCATTAACACTTCGAGGTTAGTAACCTCAATTTTCTAAAAAATCAATTACCCTTTGAAAAACTATTATAACCCACACGAAAACCCTTGATTTGTATCCATGATATGCGTTCCTTTGGATAATGGAGATAAAGATGAAGACATAAGCTTATGGAAAGAAGTAGTTATAGGATGTAATGAATGGTAAGTGATTAGAACTACTTTAATTATGGTTACTTAAGAATAAAGATGCTAGCTATTTGTTGATCTTTTGAATTGAGTGCTCTTATGATTCTTTGTTATTTTGATTTCATAATTATGTTGATCCTTAATATGTGTAAGCATTCAAAGTTTTTTTGAAAAGTTTAAGTTAAGATGGAATTTTGATTTGCATTAATTTAGGATTATAGAGTCTTTTTTGTGTTCAAGTTTAGTAAGTTCATAGTTTTCTACACTAGTTTGCTAGGGACTAGCAAAGATTTAGTGTGGGGGAAATATGATCGAGCTAAAAAAGACCCTATTTTTATGGCTATTTTACTATGTTTTTTAATCCATTTATGCTTAAATATATGTTATTTTGATAATATTTGTGTTTTAAGTCTTTAAGTGAAGTGAAATTGAGAAATTGTTATTTTTCACTATTTTTGGAGCTATTTTGATGACTTTTTACACAGATTTGAGCAAAGAAATTTTGAGCATAGATTTGGAGATTCGAAGTTCGTGTTTGAACACCATTCGATGATAATTTGAAGACTTGAAGATTTTTGAAGAACTATTTCAAGAGCAAGAATTGAAGATTGGAGCTTCAATTGCGAAGGATTGAAGACATTTAAGCTTTGGAATTTTGGATATTTTATATGGGAAGATACTCAGCCCATATATATAAGGTAATAATTGGAATTAAAATCCCAATTAATACCGCCTATATTCTAGGATATATCCAATTTTCGCTTATTTCCGTTTCTAGTCCTAACAGGATTAGGATTCAACGCAGTTTTGATAGAAAAATCATAACTTTCTACTCAGACCTCCGTTTGAAGCCCATGAGTACTCGTTGGAAAGCTAACTCCGAAATCTACAACTTTCCTTTGAAGTCCAAGACCCAGTTCTGCCGTTTTCAAGACCAAAAGTACCGTCAAAGTCCCTGCACGAATTCAGGATTTTTTCAGGATCTTATTTTAACTTGGATTCTACTCTATGAAGACTTTTAATCTAACTTGGAGTCTAAGTTAGACTCAAAACCGACTTAGACCTCTTTCCAGGTTAGGATTGGATTTTCTAGGGTTATTTCCACTATAAATAGCCACCTCCTGTAACACAAATCATATACCACACATACATTCAAATAATTCTCTTTAGATCTAGTTTTCTTCTAGTTTTTTAGGCAAGGGTGCCGCCACCCTCTCTAGCCATAGAGGGGTGCGACATACCTAGCTATTTTGCAAGGAGATTTCGCCCCTCCAAGGTCTTGTAAGAACTCTTATGTCGCTCATGGATTTTCCCAAATCCATGAGTAGCTAAATTTTTAATACTTCTGATCCTTTGGTGAATTCAATCAATTAAATATGGTGAGATTTTTGTTCTTATAATTTGGTATTTTATTCTTGATAGATACAATGTTAAATTTTGTTTTAATTCTACAATCTTGATTTTTATTGATTTATTGTGGCCACTAAAGAGGTAATTTGAGAGATTGTTGGCTAGATCAAACAACAATGGTTGACGCCTGAGTTTGATTGTATGTAGCGAGTTAACCACGCTCACCGGCGAGGTTAATTGGGTTTGCATGCCAGTGATCAGATTTATCTGGTTGTTGTATGGTTTTATTTATTAAGCATGTGTGAAAGAACTAATAAAAGTTGATCTTAATGCTTTGAATCCTAGCAAATCTTTAAGACTTGACGGTTAATCAATTAGTTAGGAGGAGAAAGGGGTAATTTAAGGCTTGATGGCTAATCTTATCTAAATAGCATGTTAGGGTTTTCCCTAGACCAGTTATCATCAAGAATTTAATATTGAATTTATCTTTTAAATCAAGAACCCATAATTAATTTGATTGTTTTCTACCATTGGTGAAGAAGTATGCCCTTAATTATTGTTTTCTTTCTTATTTGCCATAGATTTAGATTTAATTTACTTTGTTTTGTTTTCTAGTTTAATTGTTTTCTTCTTAATTGTTCTTCTTAACTCTCTGCTTTTACGTATTGTTTTGAGAGATTTTAAGGATTGAATTTTCGGATAAAGTCTAGCACCCTTCTCTGTGGGATCGACCCCTACTTACCCTATCTGCTTTAGTTAGGATTTTGTTGTTGGGATTATTTTTATGATTGCTGACGACCGGTCAGTGGTCTAACGTGTTTAAATGAAATATTCATATGAAATTATGATAACCTCCCTATTTAATTATTATGATAATTACACTATTTTTTATGATCTCTTTATAAAATTTTAGTAACCTTCTGAAACTTTAATAACGATACTATCGAATTTCGAGAACCCTTTTATAAATTTTTTTTAACCTTCTTATGAAATTTCGTTAACCTCCCTAAGGAATTTTGAAGACCTCAATATGAAATTTTGATAACTTCCGAATAAAATTTTCATAACCAACACTATGAGATGTTGATAACCTCCATACGATATATTGATAACCACCTTATGAAAATTTAAAAATCTCCACATGAATTGTTAGTAATCACACTCTGAAATTTTGATAATCACACTATGAAATTGTGATAACCTCGCTATGAAATTTGGATAAACCTTCCTATAAAATTAATTTAAACCTCCCTATAAAATTTTGATAACCTCCTTATGAAATATTGATAACTGCAAATTTTGATAACCTCCCTGATAACCTCATTATGAAATTTTGTTAATCTCCCTATGAAATTTTGATCTACATACTATGAAATTTCGATAACCCTCTTATGAAATTTTGAAAACTAAACTATGAAATTTTGATAACCTTCATATGAAATTTTGATTACTCCATAATAAAAGTTTAATAACCTTCCTAATTTGGTAACCATACAATGAAATTTTGATAACTTCCCTAGAAATACAACTATGAAATTTTGGTAATCACATTTTGAAAATTTGATAACCTCTTTATGATATTTTGATAACCTCTCTATAAAATTGTGTTGACCCCTCTATGAAATTTTGATAACAATACTATGAAATTTTGATAATCAACCTATAAATTTTGATAATCCGATCTCTATGAAATTTCGATGATCACTCTATGAGATTTGATAACGTTCTACCAAATTTTGGTACTCCTTATGAAGTTGAGACTTTTATAACCTTCGTATGAAATTTTGATAACCACACTAAAAAATTTCAATAACCACACTATGAAATTTTGATAACCTCCCTATGAAATATTAGAAACCTCCTTATGAAATTTTGTTAACCACACTATGAAATTCTTATAACCTCATTAAGATATTTTGATAATCTCTTTGATAACCTTTCTATAAAATTGTGATAACCACACTATGAAATTTCAATAACCTTCCTTAAAAATTTTAATAACCTGATCCTATGAAATTCTGGTAACCACACTTTGAAATTTTGATAACCTTCCCATGAAATTTTGACAACTTCCATATGAAATTTTGTTAACCACACTATGGAATTTTGATAACCTCCTCATGAAATTATAATAACCATCTTATGAAATTTTGATTTCCACACAGAGACAATCAAAATCATAATATCACCTACTCTTCTAACTCAACAATTTCCAATCAAACAAAGTGAATGCGGCAAAACATTATATAACGAAGAGATGGAGTTTCACTAACAATAGTGTTGTACGTATTAGTGTTAGTTTAATCTTTTTATTCACATTTAAAAAATTGAAATTAAAAGTAAAATATTAAATTCAAAAAAAATAGTAAAGGAAATTTGTATGTTCATCAATGAAAATCAATTTGACAAACTTATAATTCGGTGTAAATTGAAATTTTTAATTAATTTTTCAATAATAAATTTATACTAAATTTTAATAATGGCAATATAGAATTATAATTGAAAAAAAGGGTACAACCGGAAAACATAAAGTTTCTCATTATTAGTAGAAATTTGCATTTCATCAATGAAAATCAATTTTACAAACTTATAATTTGGTCTAAATTGAAATTTTATAATTAATTTTTAAATGATAAATTTTAATAATGTCAATTTAGAAATATATTTGAAAAAATGGTACAATCGGAAAACATAAAGTTTTCCATTATTCGTACTTTTATATATAGTATAGATAGATTTGGAGAAACTATTGATTTTGTCTCATTTCGGTCCAATAGGCCCATTAGCCTCATTTGAGTCCATGAAGCCCAAATTACCAAGTTAGATGCCTTGAAGTCTAAATCTGATATTCTTAGGCCCAATTCGTTAATATGGAAGCCCAAAGAACGAGTCTAAGTCCAATCAGTAATTATGATGCAGTAATGATTCAGCCCTGATGCAGCATTGTTAAATCCTATTTAAAGGAGGACTTCACAAGAGCTGTTTTGGAAGAAAATTCATAACTTTTGATCCAGATCTCAGAAAAATGCAAATGAGATACCGTTGGAAAGAGGATTCTGAGATCTACAACTTTTATGTTTATTTCAAGACCTAATTCTGCCGTTTTGATGGACGATTTTGCCCTTGAAATTTTTGGACAAAATTGATATTCTCCTAAACCGACTTGGAGAATGTTTTGGACGAAAATTCAGATGCTAAAGATGATGTGGGGCATTCCTATTGGCCACGTTGGATCCTAATTAATGAGGATAATTTAAATTTCCATTATTAAAATAATTAAATAATTAAAATATTATTTAATAATGACAATCTAGAAATATATTAAAAAAGGGTACAATCGGAAAACATAAAGTTTCCCTTTATTCGTACTTTTATATATAGTATAGATAGATTTGGAGAAACTATTGATTTTGTTTCATTTCGGCCCAAAAGGCCCATTAGGCTCGTTTGAGTCCATGTAGTCCAAATTGCCACGCCAGATGTCTTGAAGTCTAAATCTGATATTCTTACACCCAATTTGTTAATATGGAATTCCAAAGAAGGAGTTCAAGTCCAATCAGTAATTATGATACAGTAATAATTCAACCCTGATTTAGTATTGTTAAATCATATTTAAAAAAAGATTTCACAAGAGCAGTTTTAGAAGAAAATTCATAAGATCCAGAGCTCAGAAAAATGCAAATGAGGTACCGTTGGAAAGAGGATTTTGAGATCTACAACTTTTATGTTTATCTCAAGACCTAATTCTGCTGTTTTAGTGGACAATTTTGCCCTTGAAATTTCTAGACATAATTGATCTTCTCCTAAACCGACTTGGAGAATGTTTTGGACGAAAATTCAGATGCTAAAGATGATGTGGGGCATCCCTATTGGCCACGTTGGATCCTAATTAATGAGGATAATCTAAATTTCCATTATTTTAATAGTGGAATAATTAAAATATTATTTAATAATGGCAATTTACAAATATATTTGAAAAAAAGGGTGCAATCGGAAAACATAAATTTTCCCCTTATTCGTACTTTTATATATAGTATAGATATAGATATAAATATAGATATATATACTATATTAAAAAGTACGTTCACCTGTAAAACTTTTGAATCGCCCATTATACCCTTATTTTTCGAATATATTTCTTAAATGTTATTGTTTAAACTTTTATAGTTTTATTCAATTAAAAACTCTAATTTATTTAATTAAATCTAATATCTTTATAATTTTTACCATTTTACTATTTTAATTAAAAAACTTATATATATTAGAATTTTTTAAATATACTTTTACAGTTTTACTCAACTAAAAACTCTATTTTTTTTAATTAAATCTAATATCCTTATACCTATTTTATTTTTACCATTTTACTATTTTAATTAAAAAAACTTATATATATTAGAATTTTTTAAATATATTTCTTAAATGAAATTTTTTAAATTTTACAATTTTTTTAGAAATAAATTTTTACAGTTATTCTACTAAAAAATCTATTTTTATTTAATTAAATTAAATATTATTATAAATATTTTATTTTTACCATTTTAATTTTAAAAAATTTGAAACTTTTTGTTAAATCTGGACCCATTTCAATTATAATATAAACTAATAAAAGTATTATTATCAAGTTTAAAACTAATCATTAATTATTCATCATTTTTTAAAACTAATTAAGTTAAAAAATTTATTTATTTAAAATTTAATTCTTGTGATTAATCTTTTTTTAATTTTTGGACTGTGTATTGGTAGTTTAATGTATTGGAGTGTATAATAAGAATTTAAAGTTTTTAAAAATAAAAAGAAGGGTAACATGTAATTATTTCCTTTGACTTATAAAGTTAGAGGAGTCAATCGGGTGGGTTGGACGGGTTTCGGATCATCTGAGTCTAGGTCAAATGAGTCAGGTAATTTTCTCAGGTTATTGCTCAGCTGGGTTTGAATAAATGATAATTTAGAATAATTAAAATTATAACAATGTGGATTTTATTGAATAAAATATAATTTTAGTGTATAATTTTCTCGGGTCATTCGGGTTTTGACTCATCTGGGTCAGATCATTCAGGTATGCTGGGTCTAGGGTCAGGCGGGTTCGGGTTTGGCCTCAGGTCACTCGGGTTTTGGATTTTTCGGATTTAGGAGTCAGATCAATTGGGTCAGCCTTGTATTTTTTAATGTTTAATTCTTAAATTTATTATTAACTAAAAACAGGATGGGTCACGTGCAACGCACGTGGAAGTGAAGACTAGTATATTAAAAGATTCTTAATTTTGTCATATCTTATAGTCGCATTGAATCCCGACTACACTAATTCAAGATATCTTATAGTCACATTAATTCAAGATATCTTATAGTCACATTAAATTCTGACTACACTAATTCAGGATTGAGATCCATCACTTCTTCCGATACCTTCTCCATTCACACTTTAAAAATTCCTTGCTTATATGCTATAGTCTTAACTTATTTGAAAAAATATAATTATAATGAACTTTTGAATAATTTATAATGTTGGAGCAAAAGTTTAAACATTTTTTTAAGGAAAAATTAAAACATTATTTACGGTGTTCGTCACATGACTCACATTCACATCCATTATAATTCTCTCTCCCTTTCTTTTTTTCTTTTCTCTATGCTAATTTTTTATTTTTTCCATGTATACGACACAATCCAAACTCCAGTTCCAAAATATATCATGAGTCATATGAGGCTGTGGTTAAAAAAAAAAAAAAAAGAAGGTAAATTTATGAAGCTTAAAATCAAAACAGATTAACTGGAAATAAGAAAGAATTTAGAAAGAAGAAACGAATTTTACAGCAAAAGTAAGTATTAACTAAACTTTGAATTCTACAACCCCAGCAAGAAAGAAAAGAAATTTGTTGGTAGTATAGTCCCTTTAAATTCCAATATAAAAAATAGGGACAACTGAACTGAACGAAGGAAATTCTCATTCTCATTATAAAATTTACCCCAACTCACTAACGTATTTTTCTTTAAACAACCTTAAAATCGTATTAGATTCCGCCAAAAGAATTACGCCCTGATAACGGACGGAGGGATTTCGATGTTTCCGTGTAGAAGTTTAATAAAGCCAGTTAGATTAAGCTTGCTATCAGAGTTTCTGATACCATCTTGAACATATGAAAGAGCTGAAGGCCCTTTGATACCCACCTCCTACAAGTCAAGTCATAATCAAAACGAAATCTCACAGTTTTATTTTAGGACAAGATGAAAGGTTGTTTGATTATTTGGAAGCAATTAATAATTGAACATAAACATACCTGGCAAAATTCTTCATCTGAAATTGCTCGATTGCCCTCTTGTTCGAAATGCTCAAAAGCCACGGACACAATCTGTTCCCACCCTTCAACTGATTCCAAGAGAAGTATGTGAATTGCAACCGCACAGAACTCTTCAAAGTATATCTTCCTATCTCCAAGTGGTGCCATCTGAATTTAGGAACCAAGATTCAAATGATAAAACAAAAGGCAAGAGAGGGAGGAAACAACTTCTTTATTTCAAGAAAAACACAGACCATAAAGAAGGCAGAACTATGTGTATTCAAAGAAAACACTGATGAATACAACACGTTTAAATCAAAATGACACAACATAAAGACTTATTACGAAGATAAAGCATTATAAATATCGACACCCAGCAGAGGAAAAATTCTAACAAGAGTCTTACCGCACTAACAATGTGAGGAACCCATGATTCATCCATTACATCAGTAGCGTTTCGAGCAAGAGCCTGCAGATTAATTTGAGGCAATAATTTCATGTCAGGTCATTGAACAGAATAACATATCGACTTTAGATCATTAACGATATAAGCATAAGACTTAAATAGATAGGGCCAAAGTGGCCATCAATAACCATTTTAAAATTTTCCAGAGAGACACTCCCATCTTTATTTGGCTCTAACAGCCTGAACTGCGCCCTAAGATAAACCAGCTCATCTTCCGTTAGTGCTTTTGAAAGGGCCTGCAGTTGTAACAATTATGAGACCACAAGTTAGAGTGTGATAGAAAAGCAAAACACATTTAAAGCCCACACAAACATACTTCTGCATTTGGTGCCAAAAAAAAAAAACTTCTGCACTACCTAGTCAGAAACAATCACGGTTTACTGCTAGAAATGTGATGCATGACTTGCATAAAATAAATAAATAAATATTTATATATAAAGAGCAACTTTAATTTATACATTTAAAAAAATAAAGGGGCTAACTTCAGTTCAGACTGATAATAATATAATTTAAGCTAAAATAGAATCATGAAAATGCCAATTAGAGTTCACAACTTTCATTGGTTGGCTAATAGTACTATTACATGAAAGAAGTTACAGGATGCTAAAATCAATGACCAAGATAATTGGGTTGGAAAGCATTTTGGTGACTCAACAGAGAAAAATAGTACCTTTTTTGCAGCGAATGTGAGTGGTTTTATATTAAGGTAAAACTTGGTTAACCTATAGATCAAAAAATCAAGAGGGATAGGCTGACTTTCATGCTGCAACCAACGGTGACCTGAAATGACATAAAAGTGCCTTTATCAGCATTACTGTACACACAGACATAAAGTACATAACCATATATAGAAGTAATAATATGAATTTTAATGTTATAAAACAACATTATCTATGGCTCACGAGAATATGCGTGGAATGTCAAGCAAAATGAAAAATACAGGAATTTACATATGACAAACATGCAAAAACATTTAGCTTGGTTCCGCAGAATATGAGATGACAAATCTCATCAAATGATTAAAGCTAAGAACATAAGGCAACAGGCCTATATATTCAAAATGATTCCAGACATGATCACAAACTTAGACAAAAAAAAAAATTAAAATAGAAGTCTTACTTAAAGCTTGAGCAGCAGTCAATCTTCTTTGGGGATCCTTGGTTAGAAGTCTCTTAACAAAGTTCTTGGCCTCTGGAGAGATAGAAGGCCATGGCAAGTCATCAAAGTTAGGATCAGATTCTTTCACCAATTGGAAAATTCCTGAGTCTGTACTTGCCCAGAATGGCCAGTTTCCACACAACAAGCAGTAGGTGATTACTCCGATGCTCCATATATCGACTTGTAGACCATGGTAACCATCATTTAATTCAGGAGCCATGTAAAGAGTAGTTCCAAGAATACCACCAAACCATTCACCTATTACATACATTGCATTAAAGTTAAAACAAAGGGAAAAAAGAAAAGAACTATTAGCTGTGATCTTGATATCTAGTCCAGTGATATATATAATAATGATGATTATATTAATATACAAAATGGCAATTTATAAGCATAATGCAACAGATAAACGCAACCTTACATTACATTTATTTAATTAATCGGTAACCCACTAGATATATATTAAATTAACAATGCATTTATCCCACAACATTTTACTTCACTTTCCAATATGTAACTACATTACTTTCTTATCTAATTTGAAGCAGAAAAGAGATCCTAAAAATTTGCGGCTAATTTGTATGTTTTATATTCAATTACCTAAACATAAGAAAACTGTTTATATAGGAAAAAACCCAACATAAACCAGATGGTACATTCCATTATTCATTGTAGGGATGTATGTTCATTGGTGAACCAAGCTTAATTATATAGGTGATTATCAATTATTACCTGGCCTAAAAAAATCAGCAAATCCGAAATCAATTAGCTTCATCTCAGCATCTTCACCCCCGGAAGTGAACACTATGTTCTGTGATCAAGCAATAAAGAGTACAAACAGAAATAAATAATAATGCCAGAATATAAACTTTTCATATTCACAATCCATTTGAACCAATTACAAAAGTAAAAACCTCTGGCTTTATGTCACGGTGTGCAATGCCCTGAAGATGACAGAATGAAATCGCACTTAACATATCTGTAACTATGGCTTTTGCGTCTTCCTCAGTGCATAGCCCTCCCCTACAATAGAGATATTCTTATCTCAGTATCAATGATAAAGTGACCGAATCATGGTAATAAGGACCACCTATTCTACCAACACTTAAAATCTTGATAATTATGTAACCCTTTGTTCTCTAAAAAAATAATTCATGGCACTCAAACACCATGGCTAGTGAAGAAACATCTAATACGAACAAAAGTATGTTACCTTGCCGACACTCTGTCTGATAGATTTCCACCTTCACACAATCTGATAAGCAACAGAATCCAAAAATGTCAGACACAAAAATCAAGAGATGCGGGGATGAAATATATGATAATACAGTTGGAATATTAAAAAATTTCCTATTTGAAGACCAAAATCAAAATGATCTAGAATTTCAAAGACATAGTTTTAAAAAAGATAAAACGAACTCCCACAAGTTTTAAGAGAAAGAAGAAAAGACATACTCCATGACTATGTACACGTTATTTTCGTCCTCACATGCATCATAAAATTTGAGGAAATGCTTATGTCCTGACAGTGCCTTCAATATTTTAACCTCCCTTTGAACACCTTCAATATGTAACACCGTTTCAAACTGTCAAATAAATCTGGTTAAAAGGCAGTAGGTGCAATCAACACATCTTCCATTTCATTTTTTAACATACCCTAAGACAATAAGAGCAAAACCCAATCCTTATGGGACCTGGAAGGACCTGGAATTTCATTTTAGGCCAAGGAAGATCCCAACCTAGATACCGGATCAAACCTTGGGGATTATACACAGATTATTTAATTACCAACATGTTAGAACTTATGCAGCGAAAAAAACCATGAATCAGAACTAAGGAAATGATTAAATTCGAAGGCATTAACTAGAAGCATTTTTCACGCAAGATAAAAGCTCTCCGCTTAATTACAATATTAGAAAAGAAGGTTCTATTATATGGTCTTTTAGCTTTTCATATCTTGGTTATACAATGTTTTGCAGTTAAATATCTCGAACTTCCAATGCGTACCAGCATTCTAGTAGCATTAAACAATTAAAACTTAGCAACTTAATTATGTTACAAGTCTAATGGGATACTGAAATAACATGAGAGGACCAGTTTCTGTTTTTTTTGACAATAATCCTTCCATATTGTAGGGGAAGTGTTTCCTAATCTGCAATACAAACACAAAAAGAAAACACCTAGACAAAAGATAAGAGATTGGTAATGCTAATAGGGCAATCAAAACAACCCTGCCTTGTCAAGATTGTTGGTATCCTCCTAGAAAACACAACAGCCTTGAGCCCATGGCAATGTCCCCCCGATATAGGGCATCAAACTTGTAGGTTTTTTAGTTCTGAATTCTTAAGATATACTTGGCAACATGTGGCTAAGATGCTTCTCACTAGTGAAAAAAGAAACAATTCCCCTGTAATTCTATTGTACTTGATGCGGATACAGTTAAAATTTTCCAATTATAGAGTTAAAATACAAAAGATCACAAGCAGAATACACTGTTTTATTGTCAGATACGTACCCTACATGATCACCATTAAGGAAAAATTAAAAATACATCTTTGTCCTAGAAGTACAAACACAATAATACTTTCTACTAACTGACTAAGTAATTAATTGTCAAGCAAAACATACCATCTTAATTCTTAACTCCAAAATTGTAGAAGTAATTACCAAATATTTTCGATCATGAGAGGTTGAGTCAAAATAGAGTATATAAATAATGTAAAAAATCAGTTAAAAAAAAAAACAGAGAGAGAGCGCATTATACCTTGGCCTTTGAGATGATCTTAACGGCAACTGGTTGATCCTTGAGCTCACCCTTTTTACCTCTAGCAGAGAAAACATGACCAAATGCCCCTTCGCCAAGTTCTTTCCCAAGCTCGTACTTGGCTCCAAAATTCTTGTCATAACCAAAGCTCTTATCAAGCCTCTGTTCCGGCTTGCGGCAGAGCCGCTTCACGATTACGGCTTTTACGTGCTTCACCAGAGAAGGCGGCTGGAAAGGCCGCCAGAAGATTCTCCTCTGCGTCAAACCCCTAGAAGGCCATAATTTACCAAAGTCATGCTTGCCAATTATGGAAAGGGCTTCGATAAGCTGGCTTTGAATGTGAGGAAAAGCAGAGAGCACGAGTGAGACAATGAGGGTTTTGATCCGCTCCTTCTCTGGCTCTAGTATTGGAGAAAACACAACCGACTTTGGGATCCAGTTGGTGGAGAAAACATCGAGAAAGATATTGAAGAGTTTGTGGATTCCACTCCATTATCAAAATTCAGAAAACAACAACTTGGGATCACTAAAGTAGTATGAGTAACAGCGTTTCTAAGAAGATTTTAGGAAAGAATTCTACTTCTAGGATTTAGAAACACAACAAGAAAACGAGTAATCTAGAGAGTGTAGCGCAGCAGAGAGGGGAAAACGAAGAGTGGGGTCAAGTTTAAACAGAGGCATAACCAAAATTTGGGGATTTTATAGTGGAAAGTGGTGAGGTGGCGGCGTTTCTTGCTCAGATGTTTAATGTTTTGTGAATTGTGATGGCTTGTTCCCAATGGGCTCAGGTCTCGGGTTAGACGGTCTAGTTTTCGATTTTTGAGGCTTTAGTTTATTTTGGTTGCTTGGGTTTAGGCCTGTATATATTGAGATTTGGGAAAAAGAATTAATTAAGATCACGCATGGGGTAAAAAAAAAAATTCACAATTTTCTTTTTCCTTGAGAATAAAAGATTCTAAAGTAGCAAAAAACAATAAGAGTGTGTTTGGATGGGGAATTCTTAAAATTTAAAGATTTTTAAAAAGAAAGAATTTTGAAATGTGTCATTTTGAAATGTTAGCTTTTAAAAAATCTTAGTTTGGATGAAGATTTTTAGAAGTAGATTATGAGGTATTCATATTTTTTTAATGAAATAATATATTTAATTATAAAAAATAATATTAAAAGAATAAAAATATGCAATATGGATATCATTGGATTTGTAATAATGTATATATATTTTTAATAAAATTTAGAACTGAAAACACATCTTTTTTGAAATACATTTTCATCAATTAAATTAAAAAATATAAATATTTCATAAAAAGGAAAGTTAGTTAATGTGGTGATTAAGTTAAAAAGAAGAGGATATTTAAAAAGACACCATATTACATGGATTTTGGAGAGAGATTTTGGGCCCTCTAAAAGTCCCTCTCCAATTTCCTAAGATATTTAAAAACCTAACTATAATTTTGCCAAACCAAGTTTTTTAAATTTAGATTTTAAAAATCTCTATCCAAATGAATCTCCCTCTTGAATATCCTCATCCAAACACACTCTAAAAGATTGAGTTATTATTTTTGAACTCCACAAACAGATTCAAAGGTTGACAAATACCCTATTTCAGAATTAATTAGATTTTTAATATTTCAATTTAGTCCCGTTAAACTCCATTAACGGTGTATTGAATAATCACCTTTAAATAAACACTTTAATCACCTTGATCGGACAAACAAAACAAAAATAAAAAAATTAAATCCCAAACATTCAATCGTCCAACTCATAATTGTAAAGGATTAAATAGCATAAAGTATAAAAGTACGAGGATTATTTGATAAATAATCCAACAAAAAAATGATTTGTTTATTGAGAGTGGGACCCATCAAATAGTAACTTTATCCTAAAGTTCCCAAAACACCCTCAACAATCAACAATAATAACGAAAATACCGAACATGAAAGTACATAAATACCCCTAACAATTTGTTTTTGGATGAATGTGGTGCATCTTATAGCTGGACAAAAGGGCAATTCCATTTCCAACTTTAATAAATGTTATATGTTATAGATATGTTTGATACAATGTTGTTTCATTGTACCCCCAATTTGAAAATAAGGGCAGATTAGTTATTATGGTTTAAATGGATTAATAAATCTAAACAGGCCGAGTAGGCCACCCCAATTAGATTGGTCGATGGCTGGATTTGAAGCCCAGACATTCATGGAATCCATATTCAAATATCTCAAGTTGTGCCAAGTTTGATAAGAAGAATTAGTTCAAGGGAAAAGAACATTATTGACAAAATCAAGAACATAAATGGATGGTTAATTGTTCAAATTGATCCCTAACATTTTACGAAAATAGTCAAATAAGGATCTAACATTGTTGCGCCAAAAATCTCTTGCTAGAGTTTTCACGGAGAATTCTTTATGATAGCATAAGGGCGTGCCAGTCAATTTGCTGAAATTGACAAAGAGGTTGTAAAAACTAGATCTGGTGCGCGGAGCAGCAGATTAAAAGATCAGAGCGATTGTGGGGACTGGATCAAAGTCACACAGGAGCATTTAAATCATTGGATCCGCAAGCGAACTGCTTCTCATAACTGGGCCTCTCTCTATTTGGATTAGATCTAGGAGATCTGCTTTGATTGCAATTGAAATTGAGAAGAAAATAACAATTTGATTTGTTATTTCTAAATGAAGAACACGTGTACAGTGTTTGTATGTCCGGAGACAAGATTGAAACAAGAGAAAAACACTAAAAGAGTGTTTGGATGTCCTGAGACAAGATCTAAGCAAAAAAAATATGAAGAACGAGTAAGAACTCGTGATGAACAAAGGGAAAATGGCGCAGAGCCAGAGAGAAAATAAGCACGGAGCTTGGTTTTTTGCGCTGAGCAAGTTTGTAGCTGCAGGAGCTGGTTTTTGAGATGAGTGATATCTGCCTGAAACCTGAGAATGGCCTCCCTTTATATAGAGGGCGGCATGGGCTTAAGCATTTAATGGGCTTGCTTGCTGAGAAAGGCAAAATCCTCCTCCTATGCAGATGACAGCTTCCAGGAAGGTGCAGTGAAGCTTCCTCCTCCTTCTGATTACTTCCAACTACTGGGGAGAGGACAAAATAGATGTTAGGGCGCCACTCTACCTGGATGGGAAATGGATATCTGCCTCTTGGGTGGTTGATGATAATTCTACCTTCTTCTTGTCACATTGCAGCAAGCCTTCATTGTTTCTTTTGTGCTGAATTTAGCTAATTCAACTAAGTAGTGGCCAATTGACAGCATGAATTGGACTTTGATCATCAAGGCCACGAAATTACTCATACTTAGTCATATTTAGCTCTTCAAATCATGAAAATATATACTACATATTATTTGAAACACCTAATAAAATTACTAAACGCCCGTTTTGAGGATCGATGAGGAGGCTCCATTTGAATTTTTTGTCCTTTTCTGTCTTTTCTCATTTGCCAATTTACTAAGATGACCCTAGGTTAGTTTCTAGCCAGTTCTTGCCCTTGAGGCTTTTTTTGTAATTATCCTTTTCCTTTCACACAATAAATGTTATAATAAATCATATCCCCCCTATTTCTACTTAATTATTCTTCCACACAATAAATGTTATAATAAATCATATCCCCTTATCTCTACTTAATTATTCTACAAAATAAATAATATTTTCTTTTAAGTTAGAACAAAGTTGTTAGATAAGATAGCTAAGGATTAGGATTTGAGTTGAGTATTTCTTAATTTACAAAGAATTTTCTATGATTTGAGTTGAGTATTTCTTAATTTACAGAGAATTTTCAAGACTTAGCTAAGGTCTATGCTGTGTGGGAGCCCTTTTTAACAATGTCTATTAATGTTATTCAACCCATAAATTACAATTTAGAATTGTAACATTAGTGGGTTAGCAGCATAAACGTTAAAAGCTCTGATATAAAATTTCTAAGTAAAAATTAAAGCTAAATCTTATACTGATGATATGATCAGTCCATTATAGACAAGACTGTTTTTAGAAATCAAATGGACTTATTGGCCAGCCCAAAAACATAACAAATAGGGTTTATTTTAATTTGATAACAAAACCGAAGATGGTGAATCATCAAGTTATTGATTTGTTTTTCAATAATGTTAACTTAGCTAAAGATGTAATTTGTGAATTCTTAAGAAACCACAAACCATTTGTTTCCAGTGATGCAATGTCTTATCAAACAACTAATAACAATTTCTAGATGTCCATATAAAGAAGAGAGTAAACTTAGTTTTTGTTTTAAGTGCTACACACTTTAGAGGAGGAAACAAAATTGAAGTTATTGCACCTGTCCATGTACAAACTAATATTTACTATTTATTGCTAACTTTAGGGCATATGCTCAATGTTAATAATATAGCCTTTCAAATATGCAACACATTTAAAATCATAGTACTTTCGAATTTTCCTATGCATCAAACAATTTAATTCGAATAGGAAATTGTTTAAAGAAATAGATTTCTAAATGCCCGACGCGCCAACGCGAGCCGATCCACTTGTAATAATTAATTAAGAAAATGGCTTAAACTAGGGTGAGAAAGCCATATGTCCTTAATTGAAAAGAATGCAAAAGTTGCAAACGATCTCGGATTTAACCAAAATTTCACCAGTAGGCTTAGATTATCTCCATAAGACTATGGAAAAAATTCCAAGTGAATTCGAGTTCTCTATCAAGGTGAATTTGGTTTCACTCCTCAAAATGTCCTTAATTGAAAACCAAGCATAAGTTTTTACTCCGATGTCAGAATGAGGTGAAATTTTACCAAGATGATCTACATAGCTCAAGGATCATCATGGTATGCTCCTTGGTAGAAATCGCAACCTCTAGCCTCTTCAATTGATCAATTTTACTATTTTGTCCTTAATTGAACAAAATACAAGTTGCAGTTTCGCGTCTTGGGGAGGGGAACAGGGCTAGGCGATTTCTCCACTATGGTTGGTCAACTATATGGAGGAGGTGTGAGGTTGAAAATCTCATGCCTCTCTCACGTGCATAGATGTTTCTCTTGCTGACAAACTTTAGCTCTCTGCCTCCTTCCTGCAGGAAGAGAAAATTTTCTCTCTGCAGGGCAGAGGGCGGCCTCTCCTCTATATGGGAGACGACTTGAACCTTGCTATGTATGTCCATGATGTATTTTTCATCTCATGGGCAAATGACAAGCAATTTTTCTTTTTTACTTGTTTGCCTCCCTAGCAGGCAGTAATATCAAAGGAAACTGCTTCCGATTGATTTTCTCTGCCACTCACTCAGGTAAGGCGGCACATGTGAGATTTTTAATAATAATTATTCAATAAAATAATTATTATTTATTTAATAATTAATTAATTTCAGCCCTTGCAATTAATTTACCGGACTTTCCTAATTCATTTTGAATCAGGGTAGTGCAGAAACCTAATTCCTCTGGGATTTTTAATTAAATCTTGACCACACATCTTGATTATAATTATGATAAGACCAATTTGCCCTCAATTGTAAATTGAGGTATAAACAAACCTTATAATTTAGTTAATTAAGTCTGTAACGTTGTAAAATCAGCTCAAATCAATTTCTGGTATCAATTGACTTTAAAATGTTAGGTTGATAAGTATGAAAATGTTAGGGGTTTCTAAGAACTGATTTGAGCCTATTTTGCAACGTTAGAAACTTAATTAACCAAATTAAAAGATTAGATATTTATTTGAACATTTTCACTTGTAGAGATTTAGAGATTTGGATAAAATTGGTGAAAATGTGTTGTATTGAATTCTGATTACAATGGCAAATATATACTGCAAGTATGAGTATGAGTTACAAACGATAAGTGTGACCTAACAAAATAAGGATAAGTGAGGCTAAGGCTAGGCTAAGAGTTGGTTACAATTGAGTTGAGTGTTTAGTTATATCAGTTTGGTGAGATAAGGATAACTTGGATTTGTTTCCGCCAATACTCCCCCGCAAGATGGAGGATCCATTGGAGACTCCAATCTTGGTGGTCAATAGCTCAAATCTTTGTTGGGATAGTGGCTTGGTTTGTGCGTCTGCTAGCTGATAGCTGGAGGGAATATGTTCAATTTGTAGAAGTCGTTTGCTGAGCCTCTCTCGGACAAATAAGTAATCCAAGGCAAGATGTTTCATCCTTGAATGAAATACTGGATTTGAACATGTGTAAATTGCACTTAAATTGTCACACAATACCAGAGGTGGTGAAGAGGAGAGTTTCAATGGAAGTTCAGACAAGAGTGGCTTGATCCATGTGACTTCAGACACAGCTGAAGCTATAGCTCGATACTCAGCCTCTGTTGATGATCGAGCTATAGTAGATTGTTTTTTTGAACTCCATGAGGTACTTGTACTTCCAAATTTTATTACAAATGCTGAGGTTGACCTCCTATCATCTGCATCCCCTGCCCAGTCTGAATCTGTATAAACAGTAAGATTAGATTTCTGCTCTTTGTTGATCCTTAATCCATGAAGTATAGTGCCCTTGAGGTAACGAAGTACTCTTTTTACTGCTTGAAGGTGAGTTTGAGTGGGTTTGTGCATAAACTGTGAAAGCTTGTTTACTGCAAATGAGATGTCTGGTCTGGTGAGACTGGGGTATTGAAGAGAGCCAAGAATTTTTCTGTATTCTTCAGCATCTATAGCAGTGGTTCCATCGTGAAGCTTCAGGGACATGGTAGTAGACAATGGTGTGTTTGCTGCCTTTGCCCCTGCCATATTAGTCTTCTCAAGTAATTCAGCAATATACTTATGCTGTGAGAGGAACAAACCTGTGGCGCATTTTACAACTTCAACACCAAGAAAGAAATGCAGGTTCCCAAGGTCTTTGAGGGAAAATTTAGTTGCTAAATCCTTAACAAAAGACTGTAAAAAGCTTGTGTTGTTGCCTGTCAGTATTATGTCATCTACATAGATGAGCATAAAGGCAATGATTCCACCAGTATTGTATATGAACAAAGAATGATCCGCCTGAGAATTTATGAAGCCAGACTGTACAAGATGTGAACTCAATGCTGAGTACCAGGCTCGGGGGGCCTGTCTTAGCCCATAGATGGCCTTTTCAAGTTTGCACACATAACCAGGATATTTTCTGTCATGAAACAAGGGAGGTTGGGTCATGTATACTTCTTCTTGCCCTGTGTGCCTTGAAGGAAGGCGTTGTTGACATCGAATTGATGTAAGGGCCAGTTGTTGGATACTGCCAAGCACAAAATTATTCTTACAGTTACCGGTTTCACAACTGGACTGAATGTTTCATTGAAATCGAGCCCCGGCCTCTGAGTAAACCCTTTTGCTACCAAATGAGCTTTGTACCTGGAAATTGAGCCATCAGAATTTTTCTTTACTCGAAACACCCACTTACATTTGACAATTGTTCGATTTGTAGGTGGTGGAACGAGTTTCCAGGTTTGATCTTATCTAGAGCAATGAGCTCTTCCATCATGGCTGTCTTCCATTTAGGATCTTGAACTGCCATTGTTGCACTGGTGGGTTCTGCAGGTTGGAGCATGGGATGCTTGGTAGCTGAAAAAAGCTTATTGGGTTTGAATATATTGTTTTGAGAACGTGTAACCATGGCATGAGTTCTCTGAGGGATAACATTAGTAGGATGTAGAGGCAACAAGTTATCAAAATCATCAGCAACAATAGTGTTTGTAGGTGTTACCTCATTGCCATTGCTTGCATTTGGGCTTTGCACATCAGAGTTCGATGGAGTAGTTACTTGCTGAGCTTCGAGTCTGTTATCAGTCTTTGAATTTATGGGAACTAAAGACACTACTGGAATGTGAGATAATGATGCATCAGAGTAATGAGAGTGAGATGTAACTGTTTCCAATTTGCTAAAGGGGAACTGATTTTCATTAAACATGACATGCCTTGATGTGTACAATCTCTGTGTTTTCGGTTCATAGCAGTAGTAGGCACTTTGATTTTTGGAATAACCAAGGAAGATGCATGGTTGTGATTTGGGTTCAAGTTTGTGGGTTTTATAAGGCTTCAACCATGGATAGCATAGACATCCAAATGTCTTTAATTTCTGGTAATTAGGAACTTGGTTAAAGAGCATTTCATATGGTGATTTGTTTTTCAGAATTGCAGTGGGCATTCTGTTTCTCAAATAGACAGCAGCAAGAAAGGCATATGACTAAAATGTTAGAGGCATCGAGGCTTGATGAAGAAGGGTCAAACCTGTTTCAACGATGGTTCGGTGCCTCCTTTCTACTAATCCATTATGCTCAGGGGTGTGTGAAGGTGATTGAAGATGCTGGATGCCTATGCTTTCAAAGAATGATTTTAATTTTTCAAACTCTCCCCCACCATCAGAGTAGACAGTGAGAATTGTTGTGTCAAAGTGCCTTTCAACTAATGTCCTAAACTTGGTAAACACAGAAAAAAACTTCAGACTTTTGTTTAATAGGAAAAAGCCAAGTATATTTGGTGAAATGGTCTACAAATGAGACATAGTATTTGAAGCCATTTATAGAGGTGATTCGACTAGGACCCAAGACATCTGTATATAAAATCTCAAGTGGTCGAGAGGAAGCAATTGATGAGTCAAAGAATGGTAACTTATGCATTTTATTACAACTGCAAGAATTACATAAGTTTGTTGAGATTTTATTCGAACAAGGTAAATTTAAGGAATTTAAAATGAAACTCAAAGTACGAGGATTGGGATGTCCTAGTCTGTTGTGTCAAGTTTCAGAGGATGCCTTTGTCCCAACATACGCAAGGGCACTCGTGCTGATAATGGGCTCAGACTGTAGCTCGTATACTCCATCTTTACTCTGGCCTTGTGCTAGTAAAGCCCTCGAATGCAGATCCTTTACATCGTAGTGATAAGGAAAAAATTCAACCGAAGTTGAGTTAGTTTTGCAGAACTTGGAAATAGAGCAGAGATTTCTATTTGCCTTTGGCACACATAACACATTATTTAAATTGAAATTTTTCAATTTAGTAGGGATTGAGAAGGAACCAGTATGTGTGATTGGCAAGCCATGTCTATCACCTACCACCAGCTCATCAGTGCCACTGTATTTGGTAGGATTGTCAAGACTTTTCAGATCCGCAGTGACATGGTGGGAAGCACACGTGTCAAGAAGCCAGGTTGCTTGTGGTTTGGAGGCAAACGATGCATGGTGAGCAGACGGTTGAGAGTTTGACTGCTTGGGCCTAATTTGGTAGCATAGTTTGGCACTGTGACCAGGCTTGTCACAGTATTGGCAAACAGGCCTTGGATTTTGATTTCTCCTCTGAAATGATCTATCAAAGGAGCCATTAGATCTATTGAAAGAGAAATTTCTGTTGGTTGAATTGTACCTATCATGAAAGGAAATCCTTTGAGCAGCATTGGCAGTGTGAATTGCCACATCGGTAGAACTTTGTCTGAGTAGAAAACCCTCATACTCAGTCATTTTATCAAGCAGTTCTTCAAAAGAAATTGCATTTTCACGGGCCCTGATCCCAGCAGAGATCTCTCTATACTCCGAGCCAATGCCATTGAGAATATGAATAACTAACTCATTGATCATACCAAAATCATACATCTTTTTATGGTCATTTTCCTATGCTTTTTTGGGTATTTTATGCTTGATTATGCCTTATATTGGTCATATTTGTGTTCATAGGTGTTGACAAGAAGAAAAGTGCAAAACCATCAATTTTGTACCTTTGTAGAGCCTTTTTGGATGATTTATGACACAAATATTTTCCAAGGACGTTTTGGATGAATAATGGAGCCATCATGTTCGTGATTGAAGAGCTTGAAGAATCAATTTTATGCTTATCAAAGTCATAAAGTTGATTGCTTGGTGTTTTCAGGGCAAAGGAGCAAAGACAAATTCAAGGCAAGAACACATGTTAAGGTGATGAGCTATGAAACAGCACATCTGGGTGATCAGGCGAAATACATGGGTCTTCAGACAAACCATGTGGGCACCCAGCTGGAGTCGTGACACTGCCCACCTGGGTCCTCAAGCAAACCACATGGGTGCTAAAGGCAACCATGTGGGCGCCCAGGTGGAGTCGGGGTCCTTGTCCCACGTGCGCCCAGCAGCCAGCGTCGACACTTCCATGTCACTTCCTCTTAAAGCTACTTCAATAATTTCCAGATTTGGCGACAGTTCGGTAAAACAGCCATAACCTTTGATCCAGAGCTCCAAATGAGGCGTATGAATATGCGTTGGAAAGCTAACTCCAAGAACTACAACTTTCGTGTTTTGGTCGAAGCCCAGATCTGACGTTTTCATGGACGAAAATGCCTCTGAAGGCTGCGGACAGAATCTGTCTTGGGCATGACTTGCGTTTTTGATGAATTGAGCCCATATAACCTATTTGGGTCAGCTTGAAGACATGGAGAAGAGCCCAGAACGTCCCTAGGGTTAGTTTAAGTCATCTAGAACTCTAAATTAAACCCTAGGCAGCCCCCTATATATATCCTCTTATCCTAGAACCCTAGGAGAACTTCTCTACAACTTTTCTCTTCTAATTCTCTTAGGTTTGGCGGTTTGGAGAGGAGGCAGCCGCCTCCTCCTCTTTTCCTCTTCGGTTTGTAAGTTTTCAATCTCTCATGGATTGGAAACTCCAATTCATGAGAGGCTAAACCTTTATACTTCTTTTCCTTAGGTATTTTTGATCAATGAATTTATGGTGAGACTTTTGTTCTTAATAATTTGATTTTTCTGTTTGAATATGTTTCTTATCCCTATGCTTCATCTTATGTGTTCATATTTTGATTGATTTGGAGTACTACTTATCTTGAGATTTATGAATGCTATTGTTAGATTCAAGTTAGCTCGAATTGAGTTAATGTTGGTCCAAGTGACAGTTGTAATTCTAGGAATTCTAGGTTCAATGGGATTATCAAACCTTATTGAAATCTATAGGCCGAATTGGAAATAGATGTAGATGAGTTTGGTATTGATTTATCATGCATGTGGAAAAGAATAATCTTAATGCTTATTCTAGGAAGGGCTGGAACCCGGATCAGAATATTAGAGGTTAGTTTTAGCGAGATGCGGATTAATCTTATTAGCATGTTGGAATTAGCATTACGTCTGTTCCTATACCAATTATTCAAGTGGAGTTGTTTAAGATATTAAGAGGATTACTTTATTCCGATGAAAATTGATGTCTACGTCTTAGGCTATATATCGATTTGGGGTAATTTATGATTCTTAATTGATTGCAATTTAAGTCAAATTCATGTCTTGTGTCCATGATCCATGATTTATTTGATCAAAATAATTACCTAGAGGAAAAGAAGTATGTTTTCAATTAATTGTTTTTCTCAATTTATTTTCTAGATCTTTACTTTAATTTTATTTAATTGTTTTCAAGTTTAGTTTAGTTATTTTGAAAAACCCATAAAACCCCCTTTGGTAAGATTTTCTTTAGTACAATTTGGCTTTAATTTGTTTCCACCTTCTCTGTGGATTCGACCCCTACTTGCCCTAGCTAATAGTTATAGGTTTGTGGGGATTTATCTTGTGGTTTGTTCAACGACCGATCACAATTTTGACACCGTTGCCGGGGAAGGAAGGAAGCAACAAGAAGATGGAAGACAAATTATCACCTAATAATTTCTTATCCTTATCTTTTTCTTTTTCGTTATTTTATTTTTATTTTTATTTTTATTTTTCGTTTAGGTGCTAATTTTTTCTTTCTAGCCTTTTTTTTCTAGGAATTAGAATTTCGAAGTAATGGAGCTAAAATCACTATGGTATTCTTCTCGAAAGTATCTTGTCAACAATTCCCTGATAAAGATTGGTGCGAATATTGGGAACGATACAACGAGCTATGTGAGAGCAACCCTAACCATGGTTTATCTAAATGTCAGTTAATTCAGAATTTCTACTATGGGTTGTCTCACATGGACCGAGTCAATATTGATAAGAGGGAACAAGGAGAGATTCTACCAGAAGAAGCTTCCGATATTGATCAAGAAGAAGATGATGCACGATTGACACATGCTCAAAACCATATTACAAATTGCGAACAGTTACTATATGAGGACTTGCACGAATTTTGGGAAAGATTCAACAAATTATGCGATAGCTATCCAAACCATGGGCTTTCTGAGCAAATGCTTATTGGATATTTCTATTCTGGTCTAGATCCTGTTTATATAGACATAATAGAAAAAGCCAGTGGTGGAAGTTTTCTGCATAATGGGTTTTTCTTTTTAAAAACTCTCAAGGAGCAAAGGGAGATAATTGAAGAAGCGGTAGCTAAGAGCGCACAAAAATATCATGAGGCATCAGTCCTAATCGTGAAGGAAGTTGAAGAGGTGTCAAGCGAAACAATGGATGATTTGGAATCACAAGAGCTTAATATGCAAGACCCAACTCAATTTTTCTTCAATGATGAAGATGATACCCCATGCATGGTCTGCATCCCTACAACACCAAAGGAGACTTCCAAGATTGTGCAAGAAGAAAAGGAAGCACCAAAAGAAGATATTGAGATGGACATTCTTCCACTTTCTCCACCAAAGATTGCCAAGCACGAAGAGCCGCTAAATGATGAGAACTTAGGGCATTCTAAAGAATTGAAGGATCTTGTTGATAACCAAGTTTTGGAACCTATAAGTCCAAATTTATTGGGGGTCGACAAATTTCTTGAACATGAAAGTTATGGAGAAGAGGAATAAATATCCATGGATCAATTCCTTTTGAAGGATGAGGAGATTAACCAAGATGAGGATACTTCACAAGGGAAAGAAAGAAACAATGCCAATCAAGGATGCCGAAAGCTCTCATTGCATCAACCTCTAACGGCAACACAAATGGCATTGTCATTCATAGTCATTCATGGAGTCGCTCTCAACAAAATTGGTGAATTTTTTCCTTATCTCCTATTTTGTTGTGCTCATATTCTTCTTATCTCATCATATCTACTTTTTTGCTTTGAAGTGGTATGATCCACCTTAACAAAAGGAGATGGAGGAAAGTCTAGCCAAAGACAATAAAGAAAGGCGCTTATTGGGAGGCAACCCAATTTTCTGACCCTTTTGATTGTTTTTTGTTTTTGAAGTTACTAATTTTTCTTTTGTGTCATAGTAATAGAGTCTAACTTAATTGAAGTTTGATAAAGGAATAAGTTTGCATCGATTCTGTTTCAACCTTCATGGGGTCTACGTCAACCTTCAAGGAGGTCGAATCAGAAACTTGTCATACAAATTGATCATGTTTACGTGGAAGGAAAACTACAAGGAGAAGCTTAGCGATTGAGAAGAATTGATCACTCCAATCAATCAATAAGAATTTTCTTTACCTTTTCCTCTTTTGTGCTTTATGATTAATCTTTAGAGAACGAACATGATGATATGGTAGACTTGCAAGCTTAATTTTTCTTGAACTTAATGAACTTCAATTTTGTTACTTATTAGGTACATTGAAAACTAAGGACTATATAGTTCAATTTCAAAGAAGGATCAAAGAAAAGTCCACAATGAGGATGGAAGAAGCATGCACACGAATGCCAACACCTCGAATAAGCTTTCCTTACCTTTTTCCTTCTTAGTTGTTCTTTAAATGATGATATCTTTACTTGATGAATTGAATATGTTGGTTCTTTGTTTTGAATGATATTTCATGCATCATTTTGTATCTTTGCATTCATGCATATTCACATATCATTGTATATTATTGCATACATCTCATACATATAGAATCTTAAGTGATAAGAGTTCATAGCCCTCAATTGTTTTAAGAATTTTTGGTAAGGGACAAGTGTTATTGAATTGAAGAATTTTGGGAATTTTGCAAAAGCTTGGATGATATTTAGCTTTGGGACATTAAAGGTTGAGTTTGAGCAAGTTGGTAGGAAAAATGCAAGGGAGAGCATATGGGAAGCGAAACACGACTCGACCTGGGTCCCCAGGCAGATTGCCTGAACACCCAGGCCGTAACCCACAGGCCCCAGCTGCCCTGCATCAAGCCAGCACAAGTATAGAGGCCCGACTCTAGCTGGGCACCCAGGCCAAAAGCTTGAACACCCAGCTAGAGAACCTGAGCACCCAGGCGCGAGCTGCTGAAGGCCGAACCCCCATGCTGCTGCACCCAGTACCCATGTCAACAACACTTAAACCAAACCCAATTTTCATTCCAATTCCCAATAGCCATCACCCATCTCCAACACTATAGATACCACCCATCACTCACCTTCAATTCTCCAACACCCATCTCCAACCCAAACCTTTTTCATTTTTCTTTTATTACCTTTATTCACAAATTCACTCACTCTTTCAAGAAACAAGGTAATAAGGAAATAATAGTCAGGTACATGAAACCTAGGGATAAGCTTCGCATTGATGATTTCTATGTTGAGGAATGAGGCAACAAAGGAGTGAGATGCGAGCTTTCGAGGATACCATGGGTGATTACATGGGTCAAAGGAGACCAAGGAGGCCGTTAGCTCTTATCCTTATGATTTCTTGTGTATTGCATTTTATCATGACATTTCATGCATATGTATTTATTTTGTGCTTTAATTTGTACTTGTACCATGTTTCTTTGGATCTTATGTAAGACTTATGTGTTTGGATGCTATGATTGATGATATGTTTAGATTAATTTGCTAAGATTGGATGCATACTTTCTAGGTGAATTAAATCTTACATGTGCTCAATTAATTTTAATTGCCCCACTTATTGTGTTTTGGTTGCTAGTGAGTGATTATTTGATTTGTCTAGAATATTGGTTTTCTTTATAAGTCAAATTGTCATTTTGCACTTACTTTTCCAAAATTTCAAACTACTAGCACAACACACATTGAGGACAATGTGTCTTTTAAGTGTGGGGGAGGAATTAGTCTATTTGAAAGATCCTATTTTTCTATTTTATCTTATTGACTAGAGATAATTTTTTTCAAAATTTTTGAAGAAAATTGAAATTGTTTTGTATTTCTAATAAGTTTTGATTTAATTTCCATGAGTATAGTCTTGTGTGATACTAATTTGGTTTAGATGCATTGAAAATATTTTTCAAATTTTCTTATGTATAATTTCATTCTTTGATTAAGAAGTGTAATTATAAGGTTTTTCATACCCAAAAATGGTTTGACAAGTGTATTACTTCTAGAACTTGTGTTGAATCTTGCGTACATGTATGGAAGTATGTCATGGATATGTCAAAGACAAAATGTGGGGGTATGAAGGGTAGCTAAAATCTTTTAAAAGAAGTGTTTTCATGAAAGAGGAGAAGAGATACTTTTGATCTTTCCATAGTTGTCACTCTTTAAAAAAATAATAATAAAAATAATAAAAAGGTTAGTAACCTTAAAAGAGGATTAGAGGCATGGATTGCGGAAGTATTGTCCCTCTGAAAAAAATGAGTGTTAGTAACCTCAAAAGAAAAAAAGGGAGTTAGTAACCCCTAAATCATGAATACTTCTAAGGTTAGTAACCTTAATTTCTTAAAAATAAGCCACCCTTTTAACCCATTCTAATCCTTGATGAATATCCATGATATTACTTTTTCTTTGGAAATAGATGTAAATACAAGCTTATGGTAAGTTTTCCTTGTCAAAATCATCAAAGGTATGTTGATCTTAGAAATTACATTATTGATTGGAGTGATTTTGTGCATAGTTGATTTGAATCTTATGATCTTTGTATTTTTACTAACTTATATTGCATTTGATTAGAAAATGTAGATTAAATTCTTAATTTTGTTAGAAGTACTATGTTTTCTAAAGTTTGATGTTTCTAGTCAATGTTTTCATAATGTTTGTGGGTGTCGTTCTAGTTAAGAAAAACCCTCAGGTGACATCACACCTCCTAAGTACCTCTATCAGTCTTAGGTTGAAATGGCTTGCGTAACGAGCTAAGTGCCGCCGTACACCTACGAAAGTGGAATCAATAAATTGTTTAGTTTAGGACTAACTTTGGTTTTCTTAGAATTAACACTAGTTTGCTAGGGACTAGCAAAGCTTAAGTGTGGGGGAAATATGATCAGACCAAAATCATACATCTTTTTATGGTCATTTTCCTATGCTTTTTGGGTATTTTATGCTTGATTATGCCTTATATTGGTCATATTTGTGTTCATAGGTGTTGACAAGAAGAAAAGTGCAAAACCATCAATTTTGTACCTTTGTAGAGCCTTTTTGGATGATTTATGACACAAATTTTTCCAAGGAAGTTTTGGATGAAGAATGGAGCCATCATGTTCGTGATTGAAGAGCTTGAAGAGTCTTTTATGCTTATCAAAGTCATAAAGTTGATTGCTTGGTGTTTTCAAGGCAAAGGAGCAAAGACAAGTTCAAGGCAAGAAGCCATGTTAAGGTGATGAGCTATGAAACAGCCCATCTGGGTGATCAGGCAAAACACATGGGTCTTCAGACAAACCATGTGGGCACCCAGCTAGAGTCGTGACACTGCCCACCTGGGTTCTCAAGCAAACCACATGGGTGCTAAAGGCAACCATGTGGGCGCCCAGGTGGAGTCGGGGTCCTTGTCCCACGTGCGCCCAGCAGCCAGCGTCGACACTTCCATGTCACTTCCTCTTGAAGCTACTTCAATACTTTCCAGATTTGGCGACAGTTCGGTAAAACAGCCATAACCTTTGATCCAGAGCTCCAAATGAGGCGTACGAATATGCGTTGGAAAGCTAACTCCAAGAACTACAACTTTCGTGTTTTGGTCGAAGCCCAGATCTGACGTTTTTATGGACGAAAATGCCCCTAAAGGCTGCGGACAGAATTTGTCTTGGGCCTGACTTGCGTTTTTGATGAATTGAGCCCATATAACCTATTTGGGTCAGCTTGAAGACATGGAGAAGAGCCCAGAACGTCCCTAGGGTTAGTTTAAGTCATCTAGAACTCTAAATTAAACCCTAGGCAGCCCCCTATATATATCCTCTTATCCTAGAACCCTAGGAGAACTTCTCTACAACTTTTCTCTTCTAATTCTCTTAGGTTTGGCGGTTTGGAGAGGAGGCAGCCGCCTCCTCCTCTTTTCCTCTTCGGTTTGTAAGTTTTC
>AWUE01015724.1:0-21843 GCA_001974825.2 Corchorus olitorius | reverse complement strand
AATGTTGGTCCAAGTGACAGTTGTAATTCTAGGAATTCTAGGTTCAATGGGATTATCAAACCTTATTGAAATCTATAGGCCGAATTGGAAATAGATGTAGATGAGTTTGGTATTGATTTATCATGCATGTGGAAAAGAATAATCTTAATGCTTATTCTAGGAAGGGCTGGAACCCGGATCAGAATATTAGAGGTTAGTTTTAGCGAGATGCGGATTAATCTTATTAGCATGTTGGAATTAGCATTACGTCTGTTCCTATACCAATTATTCAAGTGGAGTTGTTTAAGATATTAAGAGGATTACTTTATTCCGATGAAAATTGATGTCTACGTCTTAGGCTATATATCGATTTGGGGTAATTTATGATTCTTAATTGATTGCAATTTAAGTCAAATTCATGTCTTGTGTCCATGATCCATGATTTATTTGATCAAAATAATTACCTAGAGGAAAAGAAGTATGTTTTCAATTAATTGTTTTTCTCAATTTATTTTCTAGATCTTTACTTTAATTTTATTTAATTGTTTTCAAGTTTAGTTTAGTTATTTTGAAAAACCCATAAAACCCCCTTTGGTAAGATTTTCTTTAGTATAATTTGGCTTTAATTTGTTTCCACCTTCTCTGTGGATTCGACCCCTACTTGCCCTAACTAATAGTTATAGGTTTGTGGGGATTTATCTTGTGGTTTGTTCAACGACCGATCACTCATCCTCATGAATTGGTGTGTTAATAAGAGCAAGCTCGTCAGCCACATGTCTGATCTGTTGAAAATAGTCTTGGACAGTCTTCGAACCTCTGGGTTGAAGGAGTTTTTCACGCAGCTGCATCATGCGTGATCTGGATTTGTTTGTATACATATTTTGTATTTTGGTCCATGCACTCTTGGCAGAAGTGCAGGAGGCAAAGAAAGGCACCACGGTCTCTGTGGCTGAGGCAATTATGCCATGAAGAAGAAGCTGATCCTGTTGGATCCAGTGCTCGAATTCTGGATTTGAAACAAGCAAAGCAGCATCAGTTTTAGAAGGGATAGTAGAGGGAGGACATACTTTGGTTCCATCGATATATCCAGTGAGTTTGTGCCCCGTTAAGAGGGAGTTGAACTGGGCACGCCATGAAGGAAAGTTCTGCGGAGTAAGCTTGATAGGAAGTTGGGCAGCAGCATTAATCGTTATCAAGGGTGGCAATCCATTCGATTGAGCAATGGCTTGAATGTTGGTGGTAAGAATTTTGGAAGAAGAGGCAGAAGAGTCTTCAGTCGACATTTGATTGATAAAAGTGGAAGAAGGAATAGGAGAGAAGAGAGAAAAAAAAAAACTTATTTAAAGAGACCTAGCTCTTGTCTTGATACCATGTAGAGATTTAGAGATTTGGATAAAATTGGTGAAAATGTGTTGTATTGATTTCTGATTACAATGGCAAATATATACTGCAAGTATGAGTATGAGTTACAAACGATAAGTATGACCTAACAAAATAAGGATAAGTGAGGCTAAGGCTAGGTTAAGAGTTGGTTACAATTGAGTTGAGTGTTTAGCTATATCAGTTTGGTGAGATAAGGATAACTTGGATTTGTTTCCGCCAATATCACTCAGGGATCAATTTGAGCAATTAGCTTAAATGGATGGAGACTATGCTCGTGCTTGGTTTTGAACAAACAGAACCCATTAGGTTCAACTCGAAATAGACACCTCTATTTATAATCAAAGAGTGTTCTTGTACATTTTGTCTTTGCAAATTTTCTGTTAATGGCCCATACGTGGTCCAAAATTGTATCTCACTTAAAGTATCCAAAATTAACAATCACTAAAAACATTTTCTTCACAATGGTTTTTCCCTGTTAGATTTCAAGGTAACAAACTGAAATTGAGCCTCCTTAGCCACACTGAATGAAGCACCATGTGAATCACATCGAACGGCTTAGTCGGCCGGTTCAACTCGAAATGCCGGCGTACTCTCTTCACCCTCTTATGCATCTTCAAGTACTTACCATTCGGTATCCCTCGCAAAATGGTCTTAATTTCTGGTATTTTCTTCACTGGAATTTGTACTGAAAATTGGCTCCAATTGAGAACATCACTAAAGGGTAATGTATAATTGTCTGAGATTATGACCGGGACACACCCTGCATAAATTGCTTCAACCTCTCTTGGGCTAGCCACTTCGAACCCACTTGGGCACAAGCAAAACTTGCTTTGGCCCATCATTTGGGTGTAATTTAAACCCTTGGGAAGGCGAGCATGGACTTGGACTTCATTGTCTTTGTCTTTCCAGTGATCCAGTAAGATTTTCCTGATGTATCCATGGGCTGAACCAGCAAAGAATGCCAATATGGGACGGTGGTCAGGACCATGGCTCATATTGGGTGGACCAAGTTTTCCAAAAGGTAGGTAAATTTCAGGCAATGAAACGTCTATTTTAGGCCTAAATCCCTCGGAAGTGTTGGCATTGCAAAGCACCCTGATGAAGTTCTTGAATAGTTCAGGATCAGCATGTGAAACTTCCGGTGCCTGAGATATCAAAAACATAAAATGAATAATAAAATATGAATAATGGTACCTTTTTTTCTGCACAATTAGCAATAATATGGTAAATACTATAAAATATTCACACTTTCTTAGATTCTTGACCATGATTGTACTTTCTGTACTATATAAATTGAGACATTTTAATTAAAAACCTTGCTTAATCCGAAGATTATTAAATGGTTGTCACTTTTTAGCCTACCAAGTGAGATTTTTAACTATGGAATACATGGAACTTACTCGTTTTAACATTACAAATCTTTGGTTGATCACATGTTAAAACTTGTAATTTAAGTGACTTAACAAACAAGGAATTTACTTTCTGTCCCAAATATCCCAATAAGCTAAGAAGAAAAAGAGCTTTTGGAAGTACCCAATCATGGCATGAAACCATAAAATGATCTGCACCATTGCTTCTGTTCCAGTAGGGATATTTACTTGCCACAGTGTTGACATAGTCCATAACTAATCGGTGCAACCGATCACGCGAATAGTCTTTAACTGAGGTGATCGGCCTGTAAACATAGTGAATCACTCCTGTCACACTAATTGGCAAGAAGAATACATGTGCTTCATCAGGATGGCGAGCTCCGAAAGGATTGTTCTGTCTCTCCATTTCATCAATGAAATGTCCTTCTATGGCATATATATTGTTCAATGGACCGTTGTGGACTAATGGTAGGTCTCCTTCCTTGTATGTCCATACTTTGAACCTTTTTATCATCTCCTTATGGCTCCTGATCAGGCAAAAACAATGTTAAAATTGTCGCGAAACGCGAATTTTTACTGATAAATCTTCTCAAACATTGATGTTCATGTGTGTCTGGTACAAAGAAAAGTACTTAACTGATAAAATGCATATGGATTTCTATAAATGGATCCTCTTGGAACAAAATTATCTTCTTCATCTGATGTGAAGTTTTGCAATTGAATTGCCTTGTGAATGGCTGCTCTTGCTCTAGCTAACTCTTCTTCAATCCTCTCCAAGCTGCTCTTTTTCTGCCAACAGAAATGATGAGTAAAATAAGGGTCAAAAACAATCATTGAGGCTTTATTCAAGTAAACATTTATATATATATGTAATGCTCACTTTGATAATTGCAGCCTTAGGTTTACTGCTTTTGTACATGTAAGTTGACAAAATCCCACTAAGGGAAACATTTGGTTTTGCTGTATCGTTGGTCTGATCTCCAAGACTAAAAGATGAGAAAGAAGTGAAAACTTGGGTGATTTGGTTACCGGTAATGGGAGACAAACAGATTAGGACCAGAAAAGGAAGGAACAAGACTAGAAAAAACAAGGAAGCTGAATAGAAGCTTGATGAGGCTCCCATGGCTTTATGAAAACTCTCTGTTTCTCACTTTTTCTATGGTGTTTCTTTCTTTCATTGTTGGCTATATATGAAAAGTTGCATAACAAACCTTTATAATTTGCATAAATATTTCTAGTTAAAGGCCTTTGACTACTTAATTAAATTCTAGTAGTTGATTAAGAACTATAAAAAGTGATTTCTTATTGATTTGCATTAGACTTTTTCATGTGTGAAGGCCTTAAAAGTCACCGGATTTTATGGTGAAGCTTTGCTTTCTGGTATATATGCTTGAGAATAGTCACTGATTGAGCTCTAAACCCAATAGTGCTCACTGATTTACTCAATCTAGTAGTACAATATTTGGCTGGCTAAGACGGTGTTCATATGACTACCACATAAATTTTCAGCATTTTGGAGTAATTAATAATTAGTGAGTCTTGGATCTCAAACTTCTTGACCCTTGTGCCTTTAAGTGAAGTTGAAGTTACAATGTTACATACTGCAAAAAGTCCAACCACATTACCAATACATCCCTTTATCAATTACTCTTTGTTTACACAAATTGATGCATAAACTCTCTAAACTAGTCATAAAAGTACCATTTTTTTCATAGATCATTAGATCAGATAAGTAGAACATTGATCATAGAAGGAAAAAGTACCCTTTGCTAATTTGCATACACAAAAATGATTGAATGAACAAATGAAACAAGTAAAAAATAGAGAAGAAAAGAATGACAAATTTCAAGTATATTTCTTTTGTACATTGCTCTTCTACTGATAGCCTTTTTCCCCTTCATGAAAGAATATGCTACCTATATACCATTGATGTACATTGAGAGAAAAATACCTGAACTTTCAATAAAATACAAATCCCCAAACACCCAAATAATATCACAAAAGAAAGAAAAAAAAATTCAATAAATGAATATTACTCACAGTTACATGACTCAATTCTAAACAAACATAACCCACCTTTCTGCTTTTTGGTGAGACAGATTCACAGAATATAGTATATATAATTTTTTAAGTGTGATGATGGGAATAATGGGATGAACTTTGTTCAACAGCCATTATGGTCACGCCACTCCAAGAATACAAGAGAAGCACCATAATGAGCCAATGCACCCATCACTACTAAAATGTGAAATATTTGATGGCTATGGCCTGCTAAGTCAAACCATCCAGGCTTCAACCTCTCCGGAATCCGAGTAACATAGAACATTGTCCCTGTCAAATAGAATATGGCCATGGCAGCCTCATAGGCCAAGGTGACATTGCGACGCGGATTAGACCAGTTAACAATTGCAGCATGGATTCCAGGGACAATGCCAAATAGCCCCATGGAAGAGAAGAGTAAAGCTCGAAATGCACGGAATTTGCCAGTGGAGAGAGTTGGTGATAGCAATGTTACAATGGTGAACAAGCCTAGAGCTGTGATCCCACCAAGGTAAACAAAGTGCCATCTTGGATCACATTGGAAAATGTAGTAAATTGGTGGGAAAAATGAAGTGATGATCATGGTAGTGATGCCGGTATAGTCAATTCGCAACAATGTAAGGTTTAGATGGTGTGAGTGGCAAGAAAAGAGGTGGCAGATGCTGCTTGAGAGGAGGCAGAACATGGAGCCGCCTAAGAATACATAGAATGGCCACCGTGTAACAGGCGTTACCGTGGAGGTAACATTTGTTATTTGCTTTAAATCAATGAGATTAGTTGGTCCCTGCAAATTCATCAGCTATAAGCTTCATTGCATGACCAAAATGCAAACAAAATGAAGTAAATGACAGATAGGGTCAGTCAGGATCATGAAGAAACTCACCAGAAAGAGTCCTTTAGAATCATGAGAAACATTGGTGTCACCACTAAGTGGAAAAGACCTGCATCAATTATGTATAAACATAAGCTTAGTGCATCCTATATACTTAGAAACTCCTTAATGGAATTTTAAGATTCAATAATCAACTTTCAAAACATTCTAATTATTAATCTGAATTGTGTTGCTGCAAAAATTCAATATCAACTTTCAAAAAATTCAACAAGTTATTAATGGATCCAACCAATATTGAAACTGGCAAAGCTGGCATATATCTGGAACTAAGTACTCATTGTCCACAAAATGTAATGTGAAAAAGGACCAACAAATTCCAGCCACAAAGAAATATATTAAAAAATGGGGAGCCCTTTTTTTAGTTGTGAGAGTTGACACTTGAATTTTGACTCTTATGAGTAAATGAGCCTATTTAGTATGAAGCATTCATTGTGTTTGGTTGAATCATCAAATACCTTATACCTGTCTGCCATCCCTGTTCTCACCATATCAGTCAAAGCTTTTATTGTGAGAACATTCATTAGAATAAATAAATAGTATTTTGTATTACTACTTATATTTCTAATTAGATTGATTTATGAAGTAGTAATAGTTATATTAATTATTTCCATCCAAAATTTTGATTGAAGTCCTGTGATTGACTCTGCAGTCAGGAGATTTATACTTACTGCAAGTTGTAATAAGGCATGCATATGCATATATGAATAAATACTTATAATAATTAGCATGACCATGTCAATTTTGTTGCTGTCAATAAAGTGAAAAGCTAAAAGAAACAACAAAAAAGATTTTTACAACTTTTTATAAAAAGATAGTATAACCCAATTGTTTGAAAAAAAAATTGCAGAGAATTACTAAAAGAGTATATATATTTCGGCCAAAAACAGAGTATATGTATATATAGAAATCAGTTTATTTTGCTTAATTCACACATATATTTCAATTGAAAAATTATATAAAAGTATTAGCTAATTTCATTAGAATTAAGGAGTAAACGTAAGTGACATGAAACTCTTTGAAACGAACCTGGTAATTAAGAAGGTAATTAGATCCGCTACTTGTGGCATTTCCACCAAATTCGCCATAGTCAATCCCAAAAATAGAACAAACCCAAGCAAATGCCTGCAGATTCCAAAACAAAACCAAAATCAAATTAGAAAAAAAAAACACAGAAAATTGAGGATTGGAACATAATCATAATCAAGAAGAAATGAATCCCAGAAATACAAAAACAGAACTTACGTCCAAACATTAAGTGTTTCATTATGCCAACGAAAGAGGCTAAAAAAAGCTTCCCTAAGAGACCAATTAGCCCTGTAATAATTCAGTATGAACTCATTGTCTTTCATGTACTCCGGCAGCTCCTTAAACGACACCAAAACATACCGCCTTTTCGCCTTAACATTCAAGCTCTTTTCATCATCATCACTCTCTTCTCCACATTTATGAACCTTGGGCCTGTTTTTCATTTCATCAACAGGCTTAGAAATAAGCTTGGAATCAAGGGTAGATGTCTGATCCATGATATTCTTCTTCTTTCTGATCAAATTCTTGTTGTTTCTGATCTTCAAAACACTAACAGCAGAAGCAGCAGCTTGAACTTGATTATGATGATTATGATGATCTTCAATAAAATTCATGGCCTATGGAAAACTAGGAAGAAACCCTTTGGAGATTTATAAAGAAAGGGATGGAAAGGAAAAAAAGGGTTTCTAGGAAATTAAATGAAAGAGAAAGTTTGTTAATTCTTTTTTGGAGGCTAATTTAAGTGTAGTTTGGAGGATGGCAGATAGCTAACTACACCAACTGCAACATTTAAAGAGGAGAGACGAAGATGGGAAAATTTTTTGCATGCAAACAAAGCGTGTGGAAGGGAAACTAACTAGAAGAGAGTTGTTGGTAGGTCATCAATAAATTTTATATGTGAATATTTTTTCTTTAATATATATATATATAATAATAATACTATATATACTAAATTTAATGTGACGGGAAATTGGGTTACTTATCAAAAGCTGTCCAAAATAGTTGATAAGATATTGATGAGGGTTGAATATTTGAACAAGCAAGGAAGGGTTTTTGTGTTTTGGCTTTCAAGAATTAATTAAGTGGTGTAATTTTTCAACATGTGGGTATATAGATAGATCATCGATATTTATATATATAGGTATGGGTATGTCATCTTCTAATTGAAAAGGAATATTTTTTTCAGGATCATTCTTTTTAGGCACGGTCGACATCATTTTTTTAACGAATTTTATACAACTACTACACATTTAATATATAAAAGGAAAATTACTTCCATGTTAAAACTTAAAACAAAAAATTACTTCATACATTAATTGTGTGTAAAAGTTAGACTTTATAAACTGTAAACAGGATTAACAAGCCTCTTTTAATCCATTTTTAATAATAATTAATTAAGGTGTAATAGAATAATATAATTAATAATCCTCGTAAAATAATATTAATTCATGCTATTACTTTCAAAATGAATTAAGGGAACATGTTCATTTATATGCTGATGTACCCTCCCTACATATTAAAGATAAATAGTAAAAGGAAGGAGAAACACTTGTACCAAAGTATATACACAAGAGGTATAATGTATATTCTTTTTTTGATCCAAAGAGGTATATTCGCACATTATAAAATGAAATTCTTTTTTTTTTCGGTGTGCAAACTGCAAATATTATAAAAGGAAATTCAAAAATTAAAGATTGTATAAACAATATAAGCATATCATTAGTCTTACCCTATTAACCAATTATTACATTATTACTATATATAGTACTACTATATATATGAATTGGAAAAATGAGAACAATTTTTTGCATGAAGCAGTAGCACCTTAATCATCATGATTTCCTTTACGTAAATTGATAATTAGCACGCAATAATTAGTTAATCGACTACAATCTCTTTAGAAAACATAATCACTCACGAAATTAATTGGCAATTGATTTGAGTAAATTCTATATATGTATAATCTTTAAATAGCAATTTGATTAATTAAATAATTCCTCCTTTGGTAAGTCTAGCTATTTTTAGGTAGAACCAATTTGTTGCCTAGACAGAAAATGCTTGCTTGTTTTACCAAAAAAAAAAAATGCTTGCTTGGCCTTTAATTTCCTCAACCCTTACCTTGTGGAAGTTGTATAGATATTACCAGAAAACTTTCCAACCTTATGGGATAGAAAAGTAAATCATATACATGGAGTATTTCCTATAAAGTACTTTTGCCCGCTTTTTCTCAAAATTATTTAATCTTAATTCTTAATATAAATGCATGTGAATATACATTTATTTAATTTTAATGTTAAATTGTAAAGATTAGCTAGAAAAATTAGGCAACCTTATTTATCAGAGTTAAGACAGGTGGCCTACCACAAGACCGTTGATTCCTATTTGTTGCTTCTGTGGTTTGCCCTTAAGACACTTCAACCTACTGCATGCCCAAATATACTATACTAGTATAAGATTTCTTGTCTGGGCAATAACTTGTTAAGCTAAATACAACCTTTGGTTTTTAATTAAATGAATTAATTAATCACAAATTGCTGGCTCTTGACCATATATATATAATTTAATTTCTTTTGAATTTGTTCATTATTTATGGGTGATTTCTTCTTAACTGCTCTCATAATATTTCATTGTGTGATTGTGTCATATCTAATTCGGTGCTATACTAGTAGTATAATAATATACTAACAATAATTGGAATCAAATTAAAGCTCCATTAATTAAATTGCTTGTTAAATTGCTCTTTTAGCTTGTATAATACTACTACTAACTGTTTAGCAACCAGCTATGTCATTGATACCAACAGCTGTTAAGAGTACTTAAGTTTTTTTTTTGGCCAAAAAGACTTAAGATAAACAAAATTTTAAAAAAAAAAATCAAGTCCTTTGCTAAAATGAAAATCAAATGATATTTGCAATTGTACAGCTCATTTACTAATTACTACCAAAAAGTAAATATTAA
Organism: Corchorus olitorius; assembly: GCA_001974825.2. Taxonomy (NCBI): domain Eukaryota; kingdom Viridiplantae; phylum Streptophyta; class Magnoliopsida; order Malvales; family Malvaceae; genus Corchorus; species Corchorus olitorius. Next base: position 12,195 of record AWUE01015724.1, on the reverse strand, counting down.
AGTAGACAACATATATTTGATTAAAAAGATTATAAAATACAAAAACGAATTATTTTTGGAGGACCATATGGTATATACTCGGACACGATATCGAATGGCACAATAAATATATATGACAAAAATTAGTAGTACCGGTAGTATTCAATAACATATACTTAGCTGTCGAGTAGAAGGAGACTGTTCATTTTAAGCGAAGTCTCAAGTTTTAAATCGAAGAAAATTGAAGTTGAAAGAATTATTCTATTCAAAATCGACTTAATTGACTCTAAATTAATTGGAGTTCAATTTATATGATCTCTTTAAGCAAAAACACTATTAATTGTAAACCATAGAATCTACCACTACCACATCTCTCTGACTCTATCAATCGGGCCACTTGCCGGTTGGATGGAAGCTGGCCTGGAACTGGTCTCAAGCCACCTCGGCCGACGGCCAGGCAACGTTGGGTTGCAACTTCTATAAGAGTACGAGGTCAAAATTTGTTAAGAACACGCAAAAAACGATCTTGTTATTGCATATCGCATCCATATAAATAGTACTATAATTTGACTTGATTTCTTAGAATGATGGAAAAGGATACTGGCAAAGACCCAAGACCCAACAGATACCTGTAAATGAACAACTTGTATATATCACATCCGCTTTTGGGTAATTATGATAAGGGCCATGCCAAACGCAGGCAGGCACCAAGTTTGACAGTTTTAAATGATACAACAGCCATGCAAGTAGAGTTTAAACAGCTGCTATTCGAAATTTATTTGCTTTAAGAGCAAGCAAACAACAAAGGGCCAACTTTGAAAGGAATGTACAAATCTGAGGGAAAATATATTTTGATTTTCTTTTTTGGATGTTTCTGGGGGGAAAAAACTAGACAGCCTTGTTAAACCGAAGGCTTAAAAGGGTTGCTTATGAGTTATGATTTAGTAATAGGCGCCGAAGAAAGAAAGGAGAGCATGGAGGATCTAGAAATGGGAGCATGGCTGTGACTTACTAGTCCTTGAGTAACTTGTCCAAGGAATCACGGACATCGGAGCTTGTGCAATCTTGAGATGTCTGAACAATGTTGGGGCTGTCAACAGGCATGACATCGGCGAGTGGGTAATTTCTGTTCGCATGCAGTAGATTGCTAGCACTGCTGCAAATTCCCTTCAATATTACACTTTTGTGCACCCCACCAAGCAACCCTTCATAATCTGTATCTCCTGAGTCTCCAACAAAAACAACCATCTTTGATAGCTCAACACCCCACCGAACGTACAAATACCTGGAAAGTGTTTGGGATTATTGAATTCAAAATTGTTAAAAGCTCAAACAGCAGTAATCAAGGAAGAAGGCCAAAAAACGTGACGAGAAAGAGCAAGAAGTTCAGGCATCTGCAACTAAAACATATGAGCATATGTTGCTTCTTAACTCAACAGATTGTAATCAAGGTCAATCTTCTAATTCAAACAAAAATTTCATAAGGCAATAAATTTCCCTGCACTCTTGGCAGGCAACAGACTGTTTCTTGCAAATTGCATTCCTCCGTTGACTACTACACTAGAAAACATTAATGAACCCAAAGCCATTTCTTTATGGGATGACCCTTGTGTCTTCAACCATAAATGGGGCAAGGCACCTAATCAACTTTAGATTATGAAAATTGAATAGCTATGTTTTATGATGAATAAGAAGGAAACCATGGAGATCAAGGCAACATTTAAGAGAAGATACTATGGCATTAAAACAAAGGAACATGGCTATACCTGAGGGCTTGGGAACGAGATGCCAAAACTGGAATCACATTTATCCTGGATCCATTTTGACAATAAATAACATTACAACGGAGAGCTTGAATTCTCAGACCCTTCCGGAGCTCCTTAACAGGGGGGACCTGGGAAGAATTAACCACAAATAGGTGAAACACACAGTATGGTATATGATCACATGCTAGACGTGTTAATTCAATTCATCCTTGATAAATTTTCAAGTTGTTAATAGGAAATCATTTACTGGTGATTAGAAATATAATACAAGGAAACTTACCAGTCCAGCATTTTTCACTCTAAAAGCATAGCAGTAATTGGTTGAAAGTTGTTCAGCAGCGGTGACAATCTGCTCCTCATTCCCTGCCTTCTTATCAGTAATTGATCCCACCCAACGGACCAAAGTCTTCCTCAATCCTTCCCCACCCCAACGGTATTCAATGTGCGAGTGGTAATAAAAGTCAATTACAAAGGGACCATCTTCAGGATTAATGGTTGAGTAGTAGAGGTCACTACCACTATTGCAGATGAAAGCATCAAAATCGCTAGGGTTCAAGCCTCCAGAGATCAGAAAAGAATGTATCTCAGATATTGTCATGAATGTTGACAATATAAAACCTATAGAGCCTTCAGTCCTTTCTTTTTCCACAGCATCAAAAATCTTTCTAATGGCATCAATAAGATCTTCATTGGTTTCACAGTCCACAGCAATGACAAAGATATGTTTCCTCCTCCTTAATGCTGGAAACTTTCCTGAGCTAGAAGTATGGTCTGCAGTTCCAGCCTTCCTTTGGTCTCTTAAAACACCCTTTGACCACGATAAAACAGCATTCTCTAACTTTGTCTTTCTGTCAGCAGAATTTCCTTCCAAGTCTAAAGAATTATCATTTCCACTGGTTCCACTCCTATCTCCATCCAAAGAAAACTTCAAATTCAGAGATATATCCTGTATATCTCTCAAGGAATCACTTGGTGAATCTGATTCTGAAGATTCATCTCCATCATCACTCCTTTGCCACTGTGGATGCCTTGGTTTGCAACTGGCAATACGAGACAAATAAGTCTTACAGTGCTCTGGCCATGAATATAGGTGAATGTTCTTCAAACCATTTTGTCGACATCTTGCCCAGAGTTGCTTGTCTGCAACAAGCTTTAGAAGAGCATCGGCAATAGACTGCTGATCATGAGGATCAACAAGAAGACCATTGTCAAGCACCTGCAAAACCACATTTCACTTATAAAAACAGTGGTTTAAACTTAGTCATCTCATTTATGCTCATGAATTTCCAATGTGTAATTAACAAGCAATACCCGTATTATATCGACAGGACCTCCATTTTTGGTAGCAACAATGGGCAAACCATAAGCTGCTGCCTGCACAAAAGGAGTAACAGTTATGTTTTTAATTCAAGATGAAATTAATGAACTGTTTATAACTAATTATTTAGAGCACCTCAATCAAAGTAAGTCCAAATGGTTCAATAAAGGCTGGATTGATGAAGACACCCTGCACAAGAAATTCGGATCAGAAACAGAAATATGCAGATAATCATTGACAGAAGGATACAGCGAGACAGTCATGACAGATGACAACAAATTTAGAAGATAGTGCAGGAAAAAAAATAGCAAACCAAGAACTCAGCAAGAATTATAAACAAGTGTCTCAATGACCATAAACAAAATTACCTCAACACAAGGCAAAAGGCAGAAGTTTCACAAAAGAGTGTTATACATAATAAAGAGAAGAAACGCAAGCATTACAAGACAAGCATAGATTAAGCATGATATATTCCTTCCACAAATAAGATTTTCGGATACAGTAGTACACAGTCAATGCATGCTTTCTTGGTAGCTGGTACTACGCAAGAGTTTTGAAACAAGAAAGAGACCAAAGAGAAAAGTAAGTTTCATGGCATGTACTGGAATGGAAGTATAGCAAAACATAAACCATCTATGACATTAAAGTAAACAAATATACATGCAAACTACCTTTGTCTTTGCTGCTAGACGGTAAATGTCAGGAACCTCAAACTGTTTATGGTGTTTAGGATATGCCACTTGTCCATAAAGATCATATTTGTCGATTAGCTTAAGCACTGAGAGAAGAACAGAAGCATTTGTGCCTGACATTTCATCAATTCCATCTCGATTTCCCATGATTAGTGTCTGAAGCACCAGGGAAAAAGTAAGAATTAATGGAAGCACCACAGAATCACATCATAGTTCAGGTTTTCAGCAAAAATGAGGGGAAAAAAAAGCTAATAAAAGAAAAGTCAGTAGGAACTAAGAAGCTGTCTTCATCAACCAAGTCTCATCAGATAAATTAAACATACAAGGTTGGCAAGCTCTCGTAGTGGGCGACATTCTCCAAAGGCTTTGACCAAAGTTGTGATATTTTTTTTGGGATCTGGACGAGCAAGGGCAAGTATCATAGGCTTACGAGGATTGCTGAAGAAGCGCATTATCTACAAAATACCAAATTCAAAACAAGTATCAATGTTAAAGGCAGTAAGATACAAAGTAGCAGATTTTTGGCTTTGGCACATTATTGAGAAGCACGTTGCGGTTAAGCGTAAGGTTTAATTGGAACCTCGGACCAGATAGGCGGATCTGGGGAAGATGGGTGCTCTTCATTTCCTTCTGTTTCGCCATCCATATCACCATCTAGCGGAACAATGTGATGGAACTCCATTCCAGGAGGAATTATCTGCATTAAAAAAAAAACAGATTTGTAAACAACATTCTAGACCTAGGAAGAGATTCAACATTTCTGCACTTTTATCCAAGCAAAGCAAGAATTAAGCACCATGCTTGGCCCAGCCAAGCTCATGAAATACAACACCCTAGACATGTAATATATCCATAAGCCAAGCTCCAAGGCTGGGTAGGTGCACCTGGGTTTTAACAGCACTCTTTGACACCAATGAAAGCAGCTTGCAAAGTACATAATGTTCCAGAACTTACAACCATGCGAGGCATGAACCTTCCATAGCAGCTGACATTACGCCTGATCCTTGCACGCAGTTTACGCTCCAGAACCGGATCAAAACCATCATATAAACGCCACTGGTCATCTATTTCTTGCCTTGTACTGGTTATGACTATTTCAGAGGCATCAAGAGATAACTCTTCAGCCTCTATCCGGCGCATAATTTTGTATGTTGTATTTATTTCATCTCTTGATAAGCGTCCCTGCTTTAAGAGTTGTTCTAACTTATCTCGGCCAAGCGAGTGGCCAGTAAAAAGCATTGGTACATTTAGAGCACCAGATAGAAGAGCAGCAGAGTCACCTGCATCTGCATAATGTCCATGGATGGCTACAGGCCAGACTGGTTTCCCACTACCAATTTGCTCGCCTAGAACATTGGACATCTGTATTATGTGGTTAAGTGCACCATCAACAAATTCAGGGATGTGAGGCCACAGATGTTCTTTGGGAATATATTTATCCCTGGGGCCAAATGGTATTCTGACAATATAAGCACCACTGCTCTCTCCCATCTCATCCATGAAATCTTCCGAATTTCTTGGTGTCAGCATCTCTGTTGGTTCACCATAGCTCCAATCTACATCCGGTGATGCTACCTGCCTAGTCAGCAAATCAACCCGATAAACTCCTGGCATTGAACCTAATGCCCTGGCAAGTTCCACAACATACTTAACCTATAGACAGCAAAAGTTAAAACATTTTCATTTGTTAGCATATTCAATCAAACAAGTTATTCTATATTGCCCAGAAATAGAGAGAGTTTGCACAACCAAATTACCTGACCACCAGTATCAGAATCCCGACCAAGCTCCATATTCTCACCCCGAATCAAACCATGAAGGCTGCATGGACAGTAGTTGCTAACAATTATTAGAAGTCCATCATCTATGCCAGATACATCCCAACATTCAGCGGGTAAATGGACTAGGTTATTGTCAACTTATGTTCTTTTTAAGTGTCTATTAAATTTACATTGTGCAGCTAACTTTTTGCTTTCAGACTAAGGTTCCTTGCTAAACACGATATGAGAAGCAAAAATCTGTTAACATCTTAATGCTACAGATTTACGACAACACATACCTAAAAATGCATAATCCTCTTCAGATCTATGGTAAAAAAGTAAATAAATAAAGCACTAAAGTTTAAGTTCATGCCTTATTAGTACAATGTATAGCTTTTTGCCCTTCTGTTGACTAGCCCAAGTCTCCATTGCATCAACAGAATTTATTCTAGGCAGTCTGCCACCCTTGTGGCTCTCGCCATGAGCTGATACATCACTGACGATATCTCCTTTCTCCCCTTCTGATAAGTCTTCAGACATATCAGCAGTTGCTTCTCTGCGGCCTCTTTCACGTTCAAGACGGCGTTTAGCCTTTCTCTGGGCCAACTCTCCCTCAAGCTGCAAAGGAAAGAGATATCAAATAACTTCGGATTAATTACAAGCAGCTGAATATCTTGAATATATTATGATGATAAAAAATCAAATTTTCAAATTTTATGAATCAATTTCAAACCACCCCACACCCTTCCAAGGAGGGAAGAAAATCATACTTTTAACTCTGAAGTTGGAACAAGTCTTATTTAAAAATTCTTAATTTAATTGGTTAAGCAATGGGCTGGAACCATTCATTTCTTATGAAAACAAAATACCTTCAACTCAAGATTAGCAACTTAATATTGAAAAAAGGAAAGTAAATTAGTCAGTTTTATAATCTGCATAGCCTACAGGGAACACTTATCAGCTATTTTGTGGGTGGAGCCTAGCCATACACCAACATTAAGCAACCAAAAGTAGTCATTAGTCTTATTTTCTCAAATTTACATGAAGTTGAATTCAAAGAAAGGACATGTACATTTAGAAATTAGACATTAGGACGGATCAAAGTAGGAAGCACGACACCAGCTCACACCTTCTAATAATTTTCATCCAAATAGGTCTATGATTCATATGCAACGATAGTAAATTCGATAAGATAACCAAGGCTCCAACTGTTTGTTTCTTCTTTAATTTGAATCATAATACCTAAAAAAGTTCCCAAAAACCTTTTTCAAAAAAAATTGCTAGAAAAAAAAAATACCAATTGGTTACAAAAAGTGAACAAATGACAACAATGTAATACAAGAAAAGGTACATTTTTGCTTTTTGATTGTGCAAAAATATTGCTATTCACTCTGTTAAATGTACTTGATTTTGCTTTTCACTTGTCCAAACATGAAGCAAGTAGCCATAGCAAAACAACCAAATAACACACGAAATGCTACTTAGAACAAGGTTATAGTATCAATGGTTAAAGTTCTGAAAATCCCAAATAAACCCATCAACCCCCTCAAAGAACAAATTACACTGCTTTCTGTTTTCCACAGATTCAAACACTGCACTGACTTCAATTGCCCAATTATTCCAAAACTAAAAGAAGAAGAAAGAAAGAAAGAACGAGAAGAGAATTGAAACATACTAAGCTTCACATTTCATTCTCACTGTCATCAATATCATCATCATCAGTTAACAACTCATATCTAAAATCACATTCCAATTTTCTTTTTCAAAAAGAAAAAAAGAAGGAACCTGTTTCTTTTGGCGAGCCAAATTCCAAATCCTCCAACACATATTCTCCAATCTAGTATTCCTCTCCTGGGGACTCCTGGTTGCTTGAGCCTAAACCAACCGCAAGAACACAATTCCCTTTCAGCTATAAAACTCGTGGATAGATACTCCAAGAAAACCAAAGAAACAAGAGTATACCTTAACCCAGGAACGGTGGAGATCAGTTTCATCGAATCCAGTAATGACCTCCTCGACGAAATAGCGAGTAGGGCTGAACCTGCCTCGTTCCCGGAGCAACAGAGACGCTTTGCGGTCGTCCAAGTTCGGACCCACATCCAATATCGCCTCTAAGTAACTGTTTATCCAGTCGTTACCCGCCATTTCCCCTTTAACAGAGGAAGAAAAGCTGAGAGATTTTTGTTATGAAACAGAGAAAGGTGATGAGCTGATGATGATATGAAAATTTTCAGTACTTTTTTTGTTTGTTTCGATGGAAATGGTGGGTTACTACTTATTGGTAATTGTTTATTGCTTACACGATAAGGACACTGTTGGCAAAAGTGTAGAATAGTTAGCAGAGTGAATCTAGAAAAATGCAAAAAGATGAAATTCTTGTTGGAAAAAAACATAAAATATTTTTTTGTGCCTACTAAAAGGTAAAACTTAAAATGGTAAACATATTTCTAGATTTTTTCCTTCTTTTTCTTTCTTTTCTTTTTTCATGCTTAATTCAATTGAATTATTATTATACATAAATAAAAATGGTGTAATTTTCCTTCACCCTTGGATAAAAAAATTACATTGCATTAGTCAAATATTGTTTTTTTTTTCGCTTTTAGTCATATTTAGTCATCAAATCTAATACTAATTTGATTTGTCAACCGAGTTTAACTCATATGACATCCATATATTGAAAAAAAAATCCAATTTAGAGCTAATTATTAATCGAGTAAGTAATAGTAAGGTGAGATAGAGAGTATGGTAATTAAGAACTTCAACGAGAACCGTTTTTTTTGGTTTAACAAAGTACACTCAAATTTATTAATCTGAAATTGTCAAAATGATCTGTATCGAGTTAAGAACGTAGAATGTTAAAACTCTTTCAATAAATATAATTTTTTAACTCATATGACATCCATCTATATCGAATAAAAAAACCCTAATTTTATTATTTATAGGTTAAATATTTAGCCATTGAAATGTCAAGAGTTTTAACTCACATGACATACATGCATATTGAGAAATGCCCTATGGAGTTGACTCATCCAGCAAGAAAATAGTGAGGTGATGTAGTAGAGATTATGGTAGTATAACTAATAACTTCAAAGGTTTTCTGGGTTGATTAATTAGGTTACCTCAAATGTTATTAATATGAAATTAATCTATTTCAAAAATCGATAAAATAAATATGATTTTTGCGATTCATAGATTTTTTTTAAAAGGTACAAATGAAATATCGTTACACCATATTACTTTCCTTATGTCCAAACATTATAGAATTCAAAATTAAGAAACTATCTTAGTCCATAAATAAATTACTTACCAAACTAGCAAACAAATAATCAAACAAGTAATTTAACTAAACACACAACACCAAGCACCTACAAATTAAACTAACAACATGGATGCTTTTATATTCATAAATTATTGAACATTATGGTATGTATTTGGATTATTTCTTTCTTTGCATAAATTCCAAGAGAAATACTAAAAAAGAAGGAATAAATTGAATTATAAATAGTCCATTAGATGGTCCAACTGTTTTTCATAATTTCACTAGTTTCCATATGAAGCATTGAAAGGAATCATTCCGGTAATATGCTTTAGAAGTCGTAACCACCACCTTTTTTGTGACAAATAACCCTTTTCTCTTTTGACCTTTGACATCGCAGGTTAACTTCTTTTTGGTACATACATCGCGACTATTATTAACCACATCCGAATATTAGTCATAATTAATTTTCTTACTAATTACTGCCTTCCACTTTGCAATTAATGGTAGATTTTTTTATATAGTAGTATTATATATACTATTATTATATTAATTAATCTTAATTTGGTGCAAATAAAAGTATTACTTAATTTATAAAGGAAAATTCCCCTTCAATCAGCCATCAGGAGAAACAAGAAAGAGACTTGTATGGTTTTCTGGAAAGGTCATAGACAAATCATATTCATATGCACCCCATGTATCTGTCTGTCCAATAATAAACAACAAACAAATTAAAAAAGAGTTAATGACATTATTTTATGCATTTGCATTACTATGATTAATTTTTTTAATGTATAATGACAAAGCCATATGCATACATGTTGTACGATTAATGGAACACATAATTTAGGATGGTCCCACTTAAAGCATATTTATTTTATTTATTATTATACTAATATTGTTTATGTATCTGTTGTGCCTTGTGCGTAGGTAATAAGCCCATTTTCAATTTTTAATAAATAATTTCAATTAAACATGAATTATTATTATTATTATTATTATTATTATTATTGACCTAAAATGGTGATGAATAAAATGGAGACACCTTGCATGACGGTTAAAGTTTAAAACTATGAGATCTTTTACAAACGAGAAGAACTATAATGTGTCTTTTATTTATTTGTCAGAGATTCTTGTTATTAAAACAATTATTCTAAAAAAATCGAAATATGTTTCTTTATACAGCAATGGTATTGATTCCCAAACCAAGACCTGAAATTGCATGCTTGGATAAAAGATTGTATATATGCATTGCATCCTTAATTATAGAATCCAATGATGATGAAAAGAGAGGATTGATACCTAAGCATAGTTGGTTTGATATAGAAATCTTAATTTATTCTTATTCCTTAATTTGTTATTTTCTCAGATAACAATTTTTCGATGGATTCTATTTATAAGAATATATTTATCTTTCTCAAATGTTATTTGATAATTGGTTTATCAAGGAAGGAGTGGAATGGGGAAGGTAAAGCTCGAATCTACATCTTTATCTTTACTAGTCTTTACTTTCACGTGCGTTGCACGTGACTCAAACTCGATAATCCGTCCAATCCAGTCGAACTCGACTTGATTAGAGAAATTAAACGACCGACGATCCGACAAACTTGTAATCCGAATGACACGTGAAATTAACCCAGATGACCCAAAGATACTATAAACTAAAATTATATTTTATTCAATAAAATCCACATTGTTATAATTTTAACCATTCTAAACTATAATTTATTCAATAATAATTATATTATTATTATAATTTTACCTATTATGATTAAATTTGCTAAACTTCATTATATGAACAATTATTATATATGAATAAATACTAAATAAGATTATAATTAGTAATTTGTTTTTTACATAATAAATAAATAATAATAATTAATTAGTAATTTCTTGACAATTTTTCTATTAGGAAAGAACATAAATTTAGATATTATATTTAATATTTATTTGAACATACACCCCACTTCATACTTAATTACATATTTAATATTCAAAATTATTAATATATAAAGGGTACACATGTCAACTCTTTAACCCGTATATGCAGTTTACTAAACTTAACCGATAGTGGATTGTAAAATAAATTGAATAATTAAGACATTAAATAAATTTAAGAATTAAACATTAAAAAATTCAAGACTGACCCAATTGATCCGAGTCGTAGACCCGAAAAACCCAAAACCCGAATGATCAAGAACCCGAGTGACCTGAGGTCAAAACCCGAACCAGCATGACCCTAAACCCAGCAAACCCGAGACCCGAATGACCTGAACCAAGATGAGCCGAAACCCGAATGACCCGATGAAAATTACCTGACACATTTGACCTGGTCCAAGATGACCCGAACCTAAAACCCGTCCAACCCGCCTGATTGTACTTTTTTTTTTTGCATTAACTCCTATAACTTTATAAGTCAAAGGAAATAATTGTATGTTACTCTTCTTTTATTTTAAAATTTTAAATTCTTATTATACACTCCAATACATTAAACTACCAATACGTACACTTCAAAAATAGAAAAAATCAATCACAATAATTAAATTTTAAATAAATTTTTAACTTAATTAGTTTTAAAAAATATGAATAATTAATTATTAGGCACCTTCTTTTTAACTTTTAAACTTGATAATAATACTTTTATTAGTTTATATTATAATTGAAATGGGTCCAAACTCCAAACCTACCAAAAAGCCTCCAATTTTTCTAAAATTAAAATGGTAAAATAAAATATTTATAAAAAATATTGAATTTAATTAAATAAAAATAGAGTTTTTAGTAGAATAACTGTAAAAGTTTATTTCTAAAGAAAATTGTAAAATTTAAACAATTTTATTTAAGGAATATTTTTAAAAATTGTAATATATCTAAGTTTTTTAATTAAATTAGTAAAATGGGTAAAAATAAAATAGGTATATAAATAAAAAATAGAGTTTTTATTTGAGTAAAACTATAAAAGTATATTTAAAAATTCTAATATAAAAGTATAATTAAATAGTTATAAGGATATTAGATTTAATTAAATAAAAATAGAGTTTTTAGTTGAGTAAAACTATAAAAGTTTAAACAATGGCATTTAAGAAATATATTCGAAAAATAAGGGTATAATGGACAGATATATACGAAAAATAAGGATATAATAAGTGATTCAAAAGTTTTACAAAACTCGTACTTTTATATATAGTATAGAAAAATAGGTATATAAATAAAAATAGAGTTTTTATTTGAGTAAAACTATAAAAGTATATTTAAAAATTCTAATATAAAAGTATAATTAAATAGTTATAAGGATATTAGATTTAATTAAATAAAAATAGAGTTTTTAGTTGAGTAAAACTATAAAAAGTTTTAAAACAATGGCATTTAAAGAAATATATTCGAAAAAATAAGGGGTATAATGGGACAGATATATACGAAAAAATAA